>CM021788.1:6973859-7088423 GCA_011076525.1 Nettapus auritus
AGTCAAGATGGTGCGGGCGGCGGCGTCGGGGGTGGGGGCGGCCTGACGTGGGCGCGGGGCGGCCCGTGGGCCGGCGCCGCGGTGATTTGCTGCGCGGCGCGGCGAGCGGCGGCGGCGGCGATGAGAGCGGGCAGTGCGAACTGCCGGAGCAGCCGCCGGCCGCCGTGAGTGCGGGCAGCGGGCGGGCGCGGGGCTCCCCCGGCATCTTCCTCCCTCTCCTCCTCCTCCTTCCCCTCTCCTCACCCCCGCCCCGCGCTCCCCGCCGCGGCTCCTCCGGCGCTCGCCGCTTCCCGCCGCGCTCCGGTGCCGGGGGTCGGTGCCGGTGCCGTGCCCGTGCTGGCCGTGGAGGACTCGCGGCGCGGCGCTGCGCGGCGGCTGCCGCCTTGCACCTGATGAATATTTGATGCCTTGCGGAGCTGCGCATCAAAAACTCGCGGCACCGAAGCCCCCGGGCGGGACGGGGCGGCCGGCGCTGCCCGCTCTGCCGAGCGGAGCTGAGCCGTGCCGAGCCGTGAGGCTCGGCGGCTGCTGCCGGCGGCTCCGCGCACCGGCGATGCGTACCCGAGGCTGTCGCCTTCCTCCCCGGGCAGCAGCGGCGGGGCCGCGGTTCCTCGCCATCCCGGGGCAGCCCCGTCCGTGCCGCCGGCCCCGAGCGGAGTGCACAAACTTTTCGGTGCATCGTGACTCGCCGCCGAGCTCCGGCTAACCTCCCTCTCCTTCTCTCCTCCCCTGTCCCTCCTCTTTTTTTTTTTTTTTTTTTTTTTTTTTCCCCCTCCCCCCCCCCTCCCCGTCTTTTGTTTTCGCAGATAGTCGGCACACAAAGCTGGTCCTAGATTTGAGCGACGACAAGGCACCCTAATGAGTGGACCTCGGGATCGCTATGGATTTGACTAAGATGGGCATGATACAGCTCCAGAACCCCTGCCACCCCACGGGGCTGCTGCACAAAGCCAACCAGATGCGCCTGGCGGGGACGCTGTGCGACGTGGTCATTATGGTGGACAGCCAGGAGTTCCATGCTCACAGGACAGTGTTGGCTTGCACTAGTAAAATGTTTGAGATCCTCTTCCACCGCAACAGTCAGCATTACACCCTGGACTTCCTTTCACCAAAGACTTTCCAGCAGATACTGGAGTATGCTTATACTGCCACCCTCCAGGCAAAGGTTGAAGACTTGGATGACCTGCTCTACGCAGCTGAGATTCTAGAAATAGAGTATCTAGAAGAGCAGTGCCTGAAGATCTTGGAGACCATCCAGGCATCTGACGAAAACGATGCCGAAGCCACCATGACGGACGGAGGTGCCGAGGAAGAGGAGGACAGGAAATCAAGGTACATCAAGGGTCTGTTCATCTCCAAGCATTCCAGCGAGGAGAGCGGCTACGCCAGCGTGGCCGGTCAGAGTGTGCCAGGAACCATGGTGGAGCAAAGCCCGTCTGTTTCCACCTCCTTCAGCCTCTCCGCCATGAGCCCCACCAAGGCGGCAGTGGACAGCCTGATGACCATCGGGCAGTCACTGCTGCAAGGCGCCTTGCAGCAGAATACCCCCGAGGACTCTCACACCACCAGCGGCCGCCACCCTGGCCTTGCTGAAGTCAAAACTGAAGTGATGCAGGTGGAAGATGCCTCCAGCCATGAGAGCCCCCGGACGGCAGAGTCCAGCACTTCCAGTGGGGAGAAGTCCGATGACAAGAGCAAGGAGGGCCCTGGCACCCCGACCCGCAGCAGCGTTATCACGAGTGCCCGTGAACTGCACTATGTCCGCGACGAGAGCACCGAGCAGCCTCCTGAGGCCGGCCAGGGGCTGCCACTGGGGCCGGAGCAGTCCACAGCTGCGAGCGAGAAACCCCTCGGTGTCTACTCCGTGCTACCAAACCACAAAACTGACTCTGTGCTCGGCATGCCACCCTCCATGCCATCCGCCCTTCACATGCAGCCAGCCCTTGCCGTGTCCATGGACTTCAGCGCTTACGGAGGGCTCCTGCCCCAAGGCTTTATTCAGAGGGAGCTGTTCAATAAGCTCGGGGAGTTGGCAGCTGGCATGAAAACGGAGAGCAGAGCTGTGGGTGAGCAGTGCAGTGTGTGTGGGGCAGAGCTGCCGGACAACGAGACAGTCGAACAGCACAGGTGAGTCTCCGTGGTGTCCAGCACTACGTGTCTGTTCAGTCACTTGTTTTGCTATTGCTGGGGTGTTACACCCTGTTTAGAAACATGTTGTTTCTTACTGTGTTGTATTCTTGATGCAAATGCAATGGTTGGGCGTGATCCTGATAGTGGATTTTGATATTTGACTGGGTGTCACACACCCCGGTGCAAAGGGCTGGTGCAAAGTTCCAGCTGCGTCCCCAAAAATGGGACGTGGAGCAGCATGCACACTACCAGCCCCGTGTGCAGGGTCAGCTGTTGTAACTTTTTCAGGACTGGCAGCTATACCAGAAGCTTCCTTCCAGCAAGTGCTGGGTGGGGAGCATAGCCCAGAAGAGGCTTGAGGGATGGGTGTTTCTTGCTAGCACAAACCCCCCTGGTTTCCCTTGCCGGGCTCTGCAGAGCATCGTAGGCTTGCTGCTATTTGAGTTTAAGGATCTGTGTGCATACAGCTGCCTGTGGGCAGCACACCGTAGGGTCAGGCAGCTCTGTCCCACCCTCTGCTGAGAGCCTCCTGTGCAAGTAGCCGGTGCCTCTGTGCAGGGCTTGTTTCTGCAGGGGG
Organism: Nettapus auritus; assembly: GCA_011076525.1. NCBI lineage: Eukaryota > Metazoa > Chordata > Aves > Anseriformes > Anatidae > Nettapus > Nettapus auritus. The sequence continues at coordinate 6,976,567 of CM021788.1, forward strand.
GCGAGACCTACTGGGTTCTCAAATCCCACTGTAACGATGACGTTTGGGATTGCTGGGTTTCACGGCTTGCTAATCCTGCAGTTTTACACCGTCTTTGTGATGCTGCTCAGCCTCACAGGTCATGAAATATTTGCACTTTGCCCAAAGTAGCATGTAGGTCAGGCTGGGATTGTTGTGTTGCTGGGGTGAGCCCCGAGGACTTGTGCTGCGACAGACCCGCGAGTTCGTCCCTGCAGCGAGGGGTTCAGCATTTAACCTTCAGCTGGGGTGGCTGCACATCTGCTTTTGGGGCTCCCCTGGCTGGGGGGACCGTGGTGCTTGCACCAATCCCCACACCTCGGGGAGCTGCTGCGGGGCAGTAGCATGTGGGCTGCTATCAGCACGTGAGTTCTGAGCCTCCCGCTTGTGGGAGCGAGACCAGAACTTGCTCTTAGGTTCAGCCAGGGGTAGGGTCACAGTGGTTGTGCACCGAAGCCAGCGCTGTGCCGTGTGGGCAAAGCCCCTGGCACCAGCCCTGCCTCAGCGGGCGCAGCATAGCGCAGGCTGGAAGCGTGGCCGCAGCCCTGCCTGGGGACAGCGGTGCCGGCTGGTGCGGCAGCCCCGCAGTGAGGCTTGGATAAATGCTGCCAGAGCTCCCAGCAGCGTCCCTGAAGTGCCCGAACTGAGCGTCTTCTCAGAATTTTAATGAATCAACAAGTTAATTAGTCCTGATGTGCATAATGTGCTGCTGAGGCCGTGCATGCACAGGGATGGTGTCGGTGCCCGTGGGAGCTGCTGGCAGCATCTGGTCCTGCCTGCACGCTCGCTGCCTGCGGCGGCCACCCCACGGGCTGTGGGGTGACCCACGGCCAGCGCTGGGCTGCGGGGCAGCAGCCATCGACTCAGCCGCTGCCTCTTGGCTGCAGGGTGGCAGCGGCCACACCGCGGCTCTCAGCCCTGCGGAGGTTTGTCAGCTCTCAGCATCACGTCTCGGTGTAGCTGGTGACTCGGAGCCACTGCGTGTGCTGCCGTGCAGACCCCGCTGACAGTACCCCTCCCTGCTCAGGCGGGTCCCTCCTGCTTTGTGCACCCGTGCAGAAGGTTTCTGCTTTGTTCCCCTGTATTATGAGTGGCAGAGCTGGGGTTTGTGTTTACTTACCATGCAAGGGGCAAATCCTGCGTGCCCAAAGCTTTATCCCTGGCCAGAGACGTGGCCGTGCTTGCCGTAGGGTGATGCAGGCTGAACGTCACTGAGGGAGAGCTGCAGTGAACACTCAGTGAGAATTTTAACGTGGCTTTCTGCCATAGTCTCCAGCCTCCTCCTTTCTCCCCCCGAGGGCGAGAGAAGCAACTGATGCCCCTGTGTGTGCTGCTGAAATATCTCAGGCTGCGAGACGGTGGAGGTCTGAGCTTGTGTCGGGGCTGCTCCTGCCACTGCCCTGTGGTCTCCCCGCGAGGCAGGGCTGGCCACGAGGATTTGGAGATGAGGGAGAGCAGCCCGGCCTGCTGAAGGAAGGAGCGTGTGTCTCAAGCCACCGTCCTGTGTTGGGAGGGTTCATTTTGACAACTGTAGCTACAATTGTAACTTATTTATTTGTTTTTCACAATCTTTATCAAGAACTTTGGTATGCATTGCGCTCTGATGAGGTCTTGGTTTGCTAAAAATGTAGCCTTGAAGCCAATTGTTTAAGCCAGTGCCAAACTTCATTTGTGTGTTCTTACTTTCAGGCTGTATATATGTGCAATCACCTTGCGCTGATAAACTTTTCAGAGCAATCCAAATCCTTTGAGCCATTTTTAAACTGATTTGTAAGACGGTCCACGTTGAAAGGTATTGGGCAACAGTCAAAAATGAACTTTAAAAAAAAAAGTCTAAATCCAAGGCAGTTTGTGTGTAGACAAGGTCTCATGTGGCTTTTTTATAGTGTTTGCTTTCTAATATATGCTGAAAAATACCATTTCGAGAGGATTTGTGGGATCCTATTGTATTTATGGAGCTGTTAAACAGCATCCACACTCTACTGGGTTCTATAACACTCTGCTGGAGCAGTTGTGCTGGTGGTGGCAGCTTCACCATGCTGCCTCCTCTTCACTCCTGAACCTGATGTGGGATAGGGTTGGATGCAGTGGTCTGAGATGGCCCATAGAAAACTGCAGGTCTTGGCAGCCTGAGCCAGCATCTGCTGCCACCCAGACTGGTGGATCCAGTGCCTGGTGGGGAGGGCTCTAGGGAGATCACCTGCAGCTTGTACCGGAGTCCTGGTTCCACGGCTGTCGCTTAAAAACCCATCGCAGCCTGTGCTTGAAGGGAGGCCAGTTGCAGGCTTGCATCAGGGTCAAGATATCCTGGAGGGACCACGTGGAGTCACTGCTTTGGTTGACCCGTTCCTGTTGTGCATCTGTTGGGGCAGTTTTGCTTTTCAGCCCTGCCCTGAGCGCAGAGGTGCCAGGATCATCCTTGTTCCCAGCTGTGGCTGCAGCCAGACCTCCCTTGCTTCGCTCTGCTCACCCCGGCTGCTGCCCAGGTGTGCTCCCCCAGCACTGCTCCAGGCAGAGACAAGGCTTTGGCAGCAGGGCGTCCCTTGCTGAATGAGAATTTCTGCCTGCACCCCCTTCTGTGGTTTTGTGTGTTTAGTTTTGTTCGAGACCCATGCTTTCAAGGCTCTCAAGTGATCTGAGCAAGTCGGGTGAAGGCGGCTGCTCGGCAAGGGCACCTCCAGTGCTGCTGGCACCACGGGGTGCTCGACTTCCCCGTCTGATGGCTTCTGAGTGCCAGCAAGTCCCAGCAGCGAGAGTAAGACACCAAACCACTCTTTCTGTAAGGAGTGCACTTAATGAGCCAAGAGGATCCCAACATGTACAGTGTCTGTTTACGTTACACAAGTGAGTGAATGCATATGGCGTGTATGTTTGTTTACACACACACATGCCTATATATGTATAAATATATATGTTTATAGTCTCAAAGCCTTCTGAGTGTTGCTCCCATCTTCATTAGTATGGGAAACGCGTGCGCACAGGAAAACAGACAGCAGAGCGTGAAGCAGCCTTTCCGCCGAGCTCTTGGGAATGCCCAGGCTGGGGCGCAGCGGGGCGCTGGGCCGGGCACTGGGCAGGCACTCACCCACCCACTGCTCCTTGCTTGGAGTGAGGGGGGGGCACAGGGATCTGGGGTCTGAGCACAACGCAGACCCCCCCCCCCCCCCCCCCCCCCCCCCCGCTTCCTGCCGCAGCACAGGGCCTCGTGGGGTGAGCCTCTGCACCCACCAGCAGCGGCCCTCGGGTCCCTGCCGAAGCGCCGCTGTTGGGAAGCCGTCGGCCGCTTGGCGATCCGTTTTTCTTCTTACCAAGCTTATGATTTTGACTAATTGAGTGTGTATTGAGTTGGTGACTCTTTATTTTTTTTTTTATAAAAGATTTCCTTCTAGGTTCAGTGAAGTTCAAACTTAATCTAATGTTAGTATTGATTGTCGCCTCTAATTGCAGACAAAAAAGCTATAGTTCAGTGGCCCTTTTCCGGTTTGTTTGTATGAAGAAAAATCTCGAGTTCTAAAGCTAGGGCTGTGCTGAGCTGCTGCCTGAGTCTGGAGTGATTTTTCATTATGTATTTAAATGCATTAAAACTTTATAAAACGTGTGTTTTTATTTGTTTTTAATGTTGAAAGCAGCCGAGAAGCTGTAGGTGGAGTTGTGATTCAGTGAAGCCCACGAGTGGCACAGTGTTCCCTTTTTCTTTTGGTGTGTTGTCATTCACCACCACCGTGGAAGGATTTGAAAAGCAAAGCATCCAAACCCATGGTCCTATCTGGATAGTCACCTTAGAAATACCGTGCTCTGGCAGCATTTTATGCATCTTTCTGCAACATGGAGATGGTTAGCTGAAAAATGAAAGTGCTCTATGCGAACATTGTCGTGAGACAGGTTGAGACTGGTACCAGATGAAATACTTAGTGAGGCTTTGGCTGGAAGGTTCTTCTTGTTCTTGCCATCCTTAAATCTGTCTGCCTTGGTGGATGCTTTTGTTAGTGCCTACCTTGGGAAGCCTCTGTTCAAATCTCCACGTCTGATTTTTGCAAGAGTTAGAAAGTTTTATGGTTGAGCTATCAACTATCAGACATCTTCTGGTGGATTATTTTGAGGGTAGGAATAAGGAGGCTTGTTCTTTCACTTTGGCTGCTGGCTAGTCACAATACCCCAAACTTCAGACCTTTGCCCTGTTTCTCCGCTTCCGAAGAGCAGAGGAAAGGCAGCTCTGCCTGTCTGGTGCCAGGAGGAAGCTGAGCTCAGCACCTTGCAGAGTGAGGCCTGCCATGTCTGCCTACATCCCCAGAATGCACGAGCCTTTCTGAAACTATGGATGCAAGTCTTGAGCTACTTGATGTGATGCAGCAAAACAGAGCAAACCTTACCAAAGACTTTTGAAAAGGGTTTGAAAGGGCCCCTCAGCCACTGCATGTGTGTGTACCTGGGGCCACAGCCCGCGGGCTGGGTGCATGCCGCCCCCCGTGCCCAGGGGTCTGCAAACCAGCACTTGTGCCAGCCCCAAACCCTGCCGTGAGGAAAAACCACCGCTTCCAACGGGCTGCATCTGGTGTGTGATGGCTGGCAGGTCAATTTCTGTGGCGTGTAGCTTGTTGATCTGTCTGCGTGGAGCTGCAGCATTAGTACCATAGCAAATCTTAAGTAGCTGCATAGGGAAATACTACTGCTTTTGGCTCCTTCTTTGCCACCCTCACCTCCATTTGTCTTCGAGTGGATTAGCTGAGCATTGTAATACTAATGCCATTAGGCACATTGGCACTGCTCAACATGTCACAGTGAGAAACAGATGCAGTATACCATTAAAGCAATAAACGTGATAAATCAGATCCCAAGTGCTTTGTGAGATGTTATTAGTGTTAATTTTGGTAGCCTGATACAGTAGTTGTTTTTTATTTTATTTTAAGCATTCAGCAATTTGTGTTGCACTAAGCTTAGCTGCAATAGAAACTTAAAAAAAAAAAAAAAAGGGGGGGGGGGGGGGGAAAAAATAAAAAAAAAAAAAAAAAAAAACATTAGCCCCCCCAAACTCTGCCCATGATTATTTCCAGAGTTTGAAGACAACTTGGCAGCTCTTGTTTCTTGCTGATGGGCCTTATTAGTGGCACCTGGCATCATAACCGGTTAATGGAAACCAGCGTTCCCCCACTGCGTGGCCGCTGACAAGTAGCTCTGTCAGTGCGGGTCTGCCATGCGAGGAAGCTCTTATTAGCTTTATGGGCAGGGGGACTTGCCCCGCTCAGGAAATGAATGTTGCAGCCAAGGTCCGCGGCGCTGACCCCAAGCGTGTAACCTGTGAGTGCCAGCCGAGACCCCGCGCAGGATGCTTGGGATTTCGGGCTTTCTCTGGTTCTTGTCATAAGGAAAGAGGGAATACATTGTGGTATGTTGCAGCCTTGAACTTTTGATTTATTCGGTGGGGGACTTAACCATTTCCATACATGGCTCGAAGCATGGAGGTGGAACAGCTCTCTTTGGCTTCAGCATTATTCAGTCAATTATCAGGCATCTTTTTGGTCATGCGACGATCCCTTTTAAAGCAGAAGTCTGAAATTCCAATCAGAAAAGAATGAGTTTGGCTTTCCCCTTGCCCGGTGATGGTTTTTGCAGCTCTCCTGGCTGCCCGCCCAGGCTTGCGGTGGCGATGATGCCGGGGCAGTGCACGGGGACGCAGGAACCTGCACAGGGCCAGCGTGCATATCGGCTCCTCGGGGAGGTGGGGAGGGAACCTGCTCCTCATTTTTTCATCCTCTTGTTTTAATGGTGAAGGCTTGTGTGCCCTCTTTTTACCTGTGTTTTCCTCGTGGCTTCTGTAAAGCAGAGCCCGCAGGGGCAGCAGAGGGGTTTCCACGTGAGCCATGTACGTGGGGCTGAGGATGCTGCCTGTCACCCAACCTGAGCTCAGCGCTGCATCTAGTTGTGTGGTTTTTTGTTGTGTTTTGTTTTGTTTTTCCTGAAAGCGTGCTTTTCACTTAAGATCAACTATGGCAGTTCAATAAGCGTTATGGAGTCCTTTCAGTTCTTGTTATAACTTGCGGAGTGGTATTTGTTAAAATGGCACTTATTGATTTCATAGAGGAATCCTGAGAGAGAATGTGCTGTTTCAGGGGTGACAGTATCAAATCTTTTTTTCCCCTTCATGTGTAGAAATGCTGCAAGGCAGCACGGTCAGTTTGCAACGGAGTATCTGTGCAGCCTTATCTGCTTCTACACGATATTGGCTGTTTCCTTGCCCTGCTCCATATATCTGTTTTTCTTCTGTATAGTAAAATGATCTGCATTTTCCTTTTTGCTCATAATTAGCAAGAATTTTCTTCTACTTCTCCACCCCCCCGCCCCCCTTGACAGCTTCAAGAGAGACTTTAAATGAGTAATTACTAAATATTTCCCGGCAGCCAAACACGGGGCCATGGCATCTCCTGTTGCAAAAGTGAAAAATATTTCTGTTTGCAGTTAATTTTAGTGGCAGGCAGATCATGTTAACTGGGTGTAATTGCTTCCAGATATGGCAGAGGGTTTTGTGTGTTAGGATGAAGGGTCTGGTAAGTGCTCACTTCCTGTGTAAATTAGCCTATTCCATTCATTCTTTCTTTCTGGGCAGCCCTGGATTGTGTCATTCTTCTTGCAATTTTTTTCTCTGGCCTGGTGTTAGGCAGCTAAGTGCTTTATAGTAGGTTTAATTCTTCGTTTGGCATCAGTCCTGCCTTTACCTTAGCAGGCGAGGCAGTGTCCAGATGCGTGGGCTGGGGTTTGAATGTCTGTCCCCGCTCCTCAGCCTTTTCTCTTGCAACAAAGCCCAGCGCAGCGTCCCGCTGCCTCCTCCGCGGGGCTTCGAGCAGCAGCGTGTCATCTCCCAAATATCCGTACTGCTGGCCAGAATTACTTTTCAAATTGAGGAAGCGTGGCTGCGGCAGAGGATGCACACAGGCGCCTTAGAGAAATCGCCTTCGAGCAAGATTTTCAAACGTGCATCACGGTCTGTGCAAACCACACGGCCGATAAGCGATAACAGTCCTGCGCGCATGAGTGCTAGCAAAACACTGCCGCTCGCTTTGAGCCAAAAAGCTGCTCTTTTGGGTGCTGCCTCCGCTAGGCATGATCGGGCTGCAAGCGCCGCTGATGTTTTTTTTTTTTGGTTTTGTATGGCTGACCAGAAAAAGTTAAACATGCGAGAGGTGCAGAGTCCGCAGGCTGGCCTCATTTCATGCAGCGTTACCGGCTGTGGTGTTTTCTTTTGAAGTGCTCATTTGAAGGCTGAACATCACAGGTCTTGCTGCTCTTTCTGGAGGTTTGTTTTCTCTCCAGCTACAGCAACGACTAGGAATTGAAAAATATCCATTGGACAGATAGGCAATGAAATACAGAGTATGTGAATGTACAAGAAATTAAGACAGAAGGGTTCGCATCACATGAGGAATAGAGAAAGCTTTATGCATCATTTTGAATGAGCGAATGCAAATAAGGCAGGCACAGTCTGAGTGTGGAAAGGTTAGGTACCTTGAATTTGGGCTTGCGAGCTCGAGTACTTTCCATTGATTTGTGACACCTATTTCTATTCTGAGCCTTGAGCCTGATTGTAAAGACCTGTTTGGAGCATTCAGAAACATTCCATATTTATTCACTCCAGATAATCTTTATCTACTCTGAAGTATTCCTGAAAGGGTTGTTATCATTTTTGAGCACTAGTTTGCATTGGCAATGTTTTGGATAACTTCCGCAGCTTACGTGCAGAGTAACAGATACCTCTACGGGGATAATAAATGCTGCTTGACCATTAGCTTTCTCAGATCAAGATGTATATATATATTTTTTTTTTCTTTGAGAATCTTGTCCACCAGCTCTGTCATTTTCCACCTGAAGAGAGGAGCGGTGTGAAGGCAGATTGAATAAAACTGGGGTGCAGAGAAGGGTGTTAGGACTGATCCTGTCAGGCCCAGCCTGTGTGCTCTGGATGGCAGCCAGTGCAGTCTGTATCATTTTCGCTGTAGTGTTCTTAACTGATTTTAAGTAGGTTATGGTTGGATACATGTCCCACTGTGCTAGTTTAGTTTTCCATTGACCTTCATAATCTTGTTGCTGTTTTACTGGCATGTTGTTTAATAAACAAGCCTGCAATATGCAATTTAGAAAATATTTCTCTATTTAGGCAGAAGTGGTATAATGTGTATTTAGTGCAACTAGAACTGCTTGCAATAAATCCCTGTTAAATGCAGTGTTTTGTTACCTGTGTCAGCACGGGAGATGTTGTTTGTCTGTGTATCAGCTCAGCCGATAACCCCGTGCTCTGTTCAGCCCTGCACAAGGACCGGGTTGCTTGATGAGCGCGGGTTTCACGCGCAGACGGGTGCCGGGGGACACGCACGGTGGCCAGGCTGAGCAGAGCTGCCTGGGAGGGGCAAGGGGCTCCGCGGGGTGCCCTGGGGCACCGGCTGCACACAAGGTGACGCCGGGCAGTGCAGTGTGGTAGGAGTAGGGTGCCTCTACTCCTGCAGGTGACCTACAAAGCAGTCAGAAATTGAAGGAGTGGAAAAACAAAAAGAAACTAAAAAACCCTGAAACCCCAAACACCGGGGCATTTCCATTACCTGCTTACTCGGAAGGACGGAAGGAAAGCAAGTAAGTGGCTGGAGCCGCTGCCAAGGCAGGCACGTGGGCCCTTGCTGGCCGTGCTGTTGTGCTAGCAGACACAACGGTGCTTGCAGCAAGCAGAAAGCGACCTGCCACCAAAACGCCTGTGTGACTCCTGGCTGCCATGTCCCGGGGGGGTCGTCCTTCCCACTGCAGGGCTGTGGGCCCTGGGAAGGCTAAAAACATGTTTTCCCATTGACTTGGTAAGGACTTGTGTTGATTTGTGATTTCTCCAGACATTCTAAAGTGTACAATCTAATTTCCCTTGTGTGAATTAGAATATATATATATATATATATACACACGTATAAAAAATACATAACTACTGCCTATCACTTGATTTTGTTTTAAGATCTCTGTGTACATACTGCACTGTAACAGCATGTGTGTTCTGTTTGCATATCCAGTACTACTGTTGAAATTGTTATATTCTTGCCACTAAGTCTGGGGAAACGGTGCTGGCAGTGGACTCAGTGTGCTTTGCCCTTTGTCACCTTCCCTCATTCTTTTCTCTGTGCATTATTTATAGTAAATCATATTAGAAAGGAGTGTTAAGGAGGAAGTGTGATTCATCCTCCTTGAAACCATTGATGACATAAGTAAAGGCAAAGTGCTTACTATGTGTTTTTTATTATGGTATTTAAGGACAGGTTGTACTAATTTTGTAGTGTACAGAGTATACCTGTGAACATTATGAATCTAAGAAATTAGATTTAACCACAGCACATACCACACGTTAAAAAAAGTTCAACGAAAACCCACACGGACTTCTTGGAAGTGTGCACATGTGAAAGTGCAATGCTTTCAGGACAGCTACTGGCTTTCCAGATTTTACTCCATACCGTTGGCTTTCAGTCAGGTGGGCTAAGGCTTCTCATGGGTTTGCTGGGACTTGCTCTGGCATGGAAGTGGGGAAGGTGACGACCTCATGAGTCTTGCCTTGCTTTCCGGGGCTGCTCTAGTGTGGGATGAATGCGAAGCTGATGAGCATCAGTCCTGTGTCACTGTTGATATCTGATGCTCTCACCTGTTGCAAGTTAAAAATTTGGGATGCACAGTTTCTGAATTCCCTCCTCTGATTTCTCATTATAGCATTAATGTGCTTAGGTTTATCAAAGGTCCTGCAAGAAATGCTCTGGTTGTGCATCTGTTCAGGCAAAGGGGGGTAAAACCTGTGGAAAGCCATCAAGTGGAGTGCCCTCAGCATCCTCGCAGAGAGGAGATGCTTGGGGCAGGGCAGCTCCATGGCAGGGGCCGTACCAGGGGCAGAGGGACTACCCCACGCCATGCATGACCTCTGCTTACAGCCTTTGATCTGGTGGCAGATTTCGCAATGCAAGCTGCTTGGCCGTGCTCCCCTTCCAGCCTTCAGCATTGCCGTGTTTTCAGTACTCGCTGTCAGTGTCAAAAGACACGCCACAAGCCCCCACCCCCAAATGGCTCACAGATCGCCCGTGGAGGCTGGCCACCTTGCCGAGCCGCACAGCTCGCTGCTGGCAGCACGGAGCAGCTTGAGTCGGGTATCTTATCTCGGGCTGGGCACGGGCTGCGGTCGCCACGTGCAACACAGGGCGCAGGGCCCGGCTGAGTGATAAGGCAGCAGGCGTTGTGTGCCGCTGCCTGGTGGTCTGCTCTCTGCCACCCCTCGTGCCCCTGGCACGTCATGGGCAGCGGTGCAGGTTCTCTGTCCTGGCGGCCCTTTTCTGCGAAAAGATGAAGCGTTCAGAACCCAAACCCTCTTTACCTTTCTATTTGTCTCTCTGCTATTTTTACCAGTAATGCGGTGACTTCCTCTTTTCTTTCTTCCTTCCTCCTTTTCTTAGAATATATCCAAAGTGCCGAGAGGAGGCAAGACAGCACTTCTGCGAAGGAGAGGGGCCACATGGCTGCTAGGGGGGCTGTTGGTGCACAAAGCCACGTCAGTGCGTGGCGGCGTGAGCTTCTGGGGTGCTGCCAGGGAGCAGCAGGAGAGAGTGACGAAGGCTTTGCTGCCACTCATGGCGCCAGGAGCCCATCCCAGAGGGATCTTTTCCAGGAAATTTTTAACTTCGATCAAAACCTTTTCCGTGGGGAAATACGTGAAAACTTGCTGTTATTTTTACGCAGAAACCTATTTTTGCTTCCTGGGTCCCTGCCTCTTCTTGCTTTAAAGCACAGGGGGCGGGGGGGGGGGGGGCGGGAGGGTCTCATTTTGTCATGCTGTCCCCAGGCATTTTGGTTCATTTGAACTCGGGTGAAGGGTGGTTTCTCGCTGATTTCTGGGGTTTCTATGCTTTGTGTTTTCTGGGGCAGAGGGAAGGGTGGCTCCTCGGGCAGGGGCAGTGCGGTCGTGGCCCGGTGGGAACTGGGGCACCCCTGGCTCCCAACCCGCACCTGCACTGAGTCAGCAGCACGGGGCTGCCCTGGCCCTGCCCAGCACTGGGGCAGGGGCGCGGGATTTAAGGATGCAGAGGCAGTCACTGATATTGATTTTTGGCTTATCTGACCCTTTAGCTAGAGGCGGCTCTTCACTCAGCGTCTAACCAAATGTAACTTAAAGCAACAAAGAAATGTATATCATCCTTCCCTTGTGTTAATTAGGGCTGGCCAATGCATTATTTAGTGGGGTGGGAGTTGCTGTGGGTTGCCCCGAAGAGGGTGCTGAGAGTGTCAGGGATGTGCATGGGGAGAGGGCTCCAGGGGTGCTGTGCCGCGGCCAGTGCTCCATGCAAGTGAGGCTGGAGGCACTGGCCAGTGGCCGTGTCCAGCTCTGGAGCTGGCTCCTACCCTGATCTCGTGTTTCAAAGCGGGACCTGTCGAGCTGAGAGCTGCATCTCGGCGCAGGACGTGGTTGAGGGGGACCAGTTTTCCTGTCCCCACCCTGGGAGGACGGGCACTGCCCAGCCTAGCCACGGGCAGCTGCGCAGCATCCTCCACCCGCTGGAGGTGGAAAACAGCTCCCTAATTAGCACCTTTGTTGCTAAGTGAATGGAGCTGCTGTGCGTGGCGAGCTTCCCGATAGTGATACGTGTGTGAGAGAGGGGGTCATAAAAAGCGCACACAATGCCTCATTGTGCAGCCGTAGGTATTAATGCACCGCAGCCTGTTTGCTCGCCTCGTGACAATGGTCAGGTAACGTGGGCCAAGGACAAGAGGCAAATGCAGTTCGTTTTTCTCTCTCCCCCCCTCCTCCCCCCCCCCCCCCTTTCGTTTGCTTGGATGTTTAGTGCTACCCACAAATGCAGTTGGTGGGGACTGATAAGAATCACTGACCTAAAGCAAGTAATGGAGACTTTCTTCCTGCCAAAATTAAAAAACAAAAACACCCACGTTGTATTGTGTTTATAGAGCAGGGCTGTGTCTTGCAGGCTCAGTGTGCCCTGCCGTTGGTCCTGGCTTGCTGAAATTTCTCTCATGTAGGCTATGAGTAGGTTGGTTGGTTTTTTTGTTTGCCTTTTTTTTTTGCATCTTCAGTGTGCATGGCCCTGTGCATTTCCCACCGTGTGTGAAGTCAGCTGTTAAATGTCTGTTCCGCTGCCAGCACCTGCCCGCAGGGCCCAGCACAGCTCCATGGCACTCGGCTGTGCAGGTCCAGTCCCCGGTGTGAGAGCACAGCGAGCAGGCTCCTGTCCTGTGTGGTGCCGGGACTGCGGGGAAGGGCCTGGTGCAGTGCCAGGGATGTCGGGCTCTCTTATGGATGGGCCATTGGTGGAGCGTTGTCTTTTTTGGCTGCTTTTCTATCCATTAGCTCTGCGATAAATTAGGCCGTGGCTGGCATCTCCTCACTCTTTAAATAAATTTGCCTTTGGAAAGTACCTGCTACGTTGTGATGGAGCTGTATTGAAAAGAATCAAACAAAATGCCTGGACAGCGCCAATTTCCCCCCACCCCTCCTCTTGAATACAGATATTTTAAAGGCAGAAAGTGGCGTTAGATGGAGGCCTGGCAGGGCAGGTTTTGGTTAAACATCACTTCTGGAGCTGAATCTCCTAAACAGGAGCTGCCGATGGTAAGCGCAGCCTGGCCTCGCATTCAGCTGCACCACACGGCGGGTGGCCGTGCCTGCTGCCACTCACCCTGCATGCAGCCAGCATTGCGAGCCCTGCGTGTGGGTGCTGTGCTTGGGCACAGCAGTGACAAAACAAGACGCCAGGCAGAAACAAGTAGACAAAGAGCAGCTGGACGCAGCGAGGTGTCCCCAGAGCTTATGCGGGTCCTGTGTCAGCGGCAGCTCCTGGCTTTTGGGACAGCACCATCTCTGGGGGAGCAGGTCAAAGCCTTTTGCTGTTGTCTGCCCCTCCAGGGCCACGCGGGGCTTGGGTAATAACGCTGGGTAGCAGCAGTTATGGTGCGAGGCTGCCACAGGGCTTCGTGTTTGTTAAGGTGTCTCCTCTGTTCAAGGTAAATTGCAGTTTGGGGCTGGGTGTGTATAGTACATGGTTGATTTTTTTAAAAAGTGTATATTGGTTTAGTTCTTGCTTCAATCACTCCATTTTCCTGTGGTGGGATTTTTTTCCCTGTTATTAACTAATGAGTTGATTCTTTTGCCATTTTTAAATAACTGTATTTTTCCTTCAACATGAGAAAAGGGAAATGTCTTTTCTCAATAGCATTGCTCTCATAAGTCATTGAAGGCATGAATTTACCATTATTTCACACAAATATGTGGATTGCCACACTTTTTATTTCTTAGACTTGAATTGCTGAATCATGGAAGCAGAGTAATAGAAAATGTTTGCCTACATGATTTGAGGGGAAAACATAGCCTGTTTTTAGAGCTGCTTGAGCAGCATCTGTGGCGGTCAGGCTCTTCCTGCCCCTCTCACTGTCAGTGGTGTCCCTGCGAGGTGGTGGCGACACTGCCTCCTTGGGCGGCGCCTCCGGCGCTTCACCCCTGGTTCTGCTGCAGGCCTTGGCGCTTTTATTTTCAGTTGTTTTGTCACCTTTCATGCCCTGGGTGGGCCAGGTCAGGCACAAGGTAGCTGTAGTGTCACTGTGCTAAGACAGAGTGTGGTATCATCTCTGAAGGGATGGCAATAACAGACATCAGTGCTGCCCTGACACCAGTTCAAAAAGCACGGCTCTCCTCTGACCCAGGACAAGGGAACCGTCTGCTGGGTGGCCCACACAGCAGCTCTGCTCCTGTGAAGTTCGGGATGGGACCTCGTGGTGGTGCAAGGCTGGGCTCCAGCAGTTACTGGCTGTAGTGTGGTTAAAAGCCGTTCTGTTTGGATTGCCAAGGCCCTTTGATTCTTCCTGCATCTTCTTCCACATCCTGGCCCCGCGCCGCGGAGCAGGGGTTTTATTATTTTATAGGTGCCGTAACAGTCAAAGGACACTGTGCAGTGGCTGCTGGCGGGGTCTCCCCTACCTCGCTGCTCAGCGGCGCTCTGCAGCAGTCCCTAACTCACACCCAGCAAGGGCTTGTGCACCTTTTAGAAAAAATCATCTTTCCATGATGAAGTTTGTGAACTCATGCTTTGTTTTTTGCCCAAATATTTGGATGCCATGAGTACTGATTGCATGACCTGACTGCTTGTTTATGCCTAAGATTTTTTCCATGCTTTGCCTCACAGTCACTCATTCATGTGAGGCATCTTCCCATCTCCCTATAACAGGGTTTGGCCATCTCTGGGATGTATCGGGGCTGTCCTTCCTGGGGTGTCCAGAACTTTTGAAAATATTACATTAAATTGTGAGAAGTACAATGTCAATAGAGAAAAAAAAAAGGCAGAGCAGCATGGGGTTGAATTTAGGTGTGTTCAGTTCAATCCAGCATTTTAACCACAAAGCATTCCTCCTTGGGCTGGTTGAAGATGTCTATTTGCGTTGTACAGGTCTGTTCGTTACAGAGCAGCAACCAGGGTAAAACATTACCTTGCAATTGCATAGTAGCAGTTTTCTATCCCCCATGCTGTAAACATTTGTCTGAAATGTTGCACATATTGCTAGAGCTATAGCTCTGGAAAAATATTATCTTTAAAACAAAATAGTACCTCATTTAAGACTATTCTTCTGAAGAGTGCAAATAGGGGTAAAAATTAATGCATCTGTCTTTGCATAAAGATCTGATTGTTCTTATTGTTATCTCTTCTTAGCTTTGCTCTCAGAAAGATTGGACAGTCTTAAGATCTGCAAACAGAGTGCTAGCAAACTAGATGCAAAACTGACTGCAATTATTTTCAGTGCGGCACTGAGATGATCACAAAAAAAAAAAGCTAGGGAGCAGAAATAGTGCAGAGAAAAAAATCTCACATAACAAATTATTGTTCTAGCAAGAGCAGATTTGAAATCTATTTAACTTTTCAATGTCCCATACCCTTTTAAATGTTTCAAGTGTATTCTCACTGATAGGTTACCTTTTCTTTCCCTGCAGGCTATAATTAGTGTCCTTTACACAGAATTGGCTTAGAATTGGATTTGAAGAAGATAAGAATCAAATTACCAGTATTTATCTTGTAAATTCCAAAAGATCTACTTAAAGACACTGTATAAAAAAGATTTTTAAAAAGTTTGTACTATGAAAATGCAAACCTCTAATAGGTACAACCGAAGGATTCATTAATATTACATCTGCAAAACACCCTTAAACAAATGCGGAATTGCCAAAAGTGTGAGTACAGGCAGGAAGGCATCCCTTCCTCCTGCCATAACTCTGCCTGCAGGCTTGGCAGGCGGGCTGCTGGTGGGGTTTGCTGGATTCCACACATAACTATTTGTAGGCAGTTTTATTTTTATTTAATTGAAAGTAACTATCTCAAGATTCAGTCCTCTAGCAGCCTGCTTTTGCTATTAAAATAGATCCTATCTTGCTTAAAGCGTTGACCCTGTTCCGGAATGATGGACAGCCAGTGCCGTCTGTGGGTTGCCTCCTTCCCCAAAGCATAGTAGACATAGAGGGGGCTCTAATGACTTAAGTTGCCATAATGTTATGCTAGATGTAGTTTAGCCTTTTAATTTTTGTGTGTGTGTGTGTATTTTTTTTTCTTTCCACAAAGGGCCTTGCTCTTTTAAAGCATGTTAATTCTTCCATTAAGCTGTTGTGTTAGGTATACAGTACCCCACAAATCCTGTATTAATGCTTGCAACTGATGCTGGGCTCCCAAGAACTGAAAGTGAGGGTTTCAGCAGCATGTTACACAAGCGTTTCTGTAACGTTACGTTATCTCTTGCTATTTACTCAGTAACATTAAACAGCTTTATTTTCATAACCTGTTGGATGATTTTTTTTTCTGTCTGGATAAGTGTGGTGCAAGTGGTGTTGATTGTGACACCATAGTGAAACAGCTCATAAAAGTCTGAATACATTGGTGAAGTTTAACACCAGTCTGGTGAAGAAATGTGAGAAAGCTGAGATACTGTTAGCTGGAGATGGGTGCTTTCAGCATGTGTAAAATGGGCTGATTTCATTCTTTGCTTTTCATGCCTGTTCCCAGGTAGGCTGGAGCAGGTCAGAAAAGTCTTCCACATCCAGCATCCTCCCTCTTCCAGTTTCCTCTGATTCCCTCCCCTCTTTGTTATGTGGACTTTCAGATGACAAGGCAAGTTGAGTACAAGAAATGGATGGAGGTAATTTCAGTGGGTTCTGTTTTGACAGAAATTAAGCATCTGAATTTAAATTAAGGAGACAGAGAACCTAGGCAGCTGAGACTATATTTTCATAGCGTAAACAGTTGCAGAAGAAGATTAATAGCATCTGTGTAAACAGTTCCTTGCAGTGGAAAGGGGCTTTTTTTGATAGTTAGAAAATACTGACAACTGCTTGGAGCAACAACCGCCATACCTTGCCTCCCGTTTGCCTACAGCATGGCACAACCAGACGTCCCTATGCATTCAGCCTTCCTGTCGATTCTACAGTAAATATTTCAGACACCCTCAGTCTAGCTCTCCCTTCTTGCAGTAAATTACATATTAAAGTAGCCTGGTAACTGAGCACTGGTTGCTGTGCGATAAGGTCCAGGAAATCAATATGTTTGCCATGTGCCTGCTTGTTTATGACACCTGCCTGCAGAACAGTTGAGCAATGTTCTGTTTGCCAAGGCTGCACTTCGGAGGCTCGTATCCTCCTAAAACAGAGTCATGATCTTACAGGAGAAGGTGCAACAGCAGCTATTGATTTTTGCTCCCTGAGCGTGGTATTACACGCGCAGAACAGGGCTGCCTGACAGCCGCCGAGCAGCCTCCTTTTGCAGGGGGGAGAGAGGAGAATGGTAAAATAATGTGAGTGATGTTATGTGATTATACTGCACAGCTGTGCCGAGTGAGGGGAGCCTGGTGGGATGAGAGACTGGGTCACATCTTCATTCATCTTCAAGGCTTCTACCTGGCCCCTGGAAGTTGTAGGAGCACGTCTGTGCAGCAGCTGCAGGTTTTGGTGCTGGGCATGATCCCCAAGGGAGGCATTGGACCAAGCACAAGTCCCCACACAGGGGCTGGAGGTGCTGCCTCCTGCAGCACTACAGAGGTGAAATGAAATCAGAGCCCTCAGTGTCATCGGTACATTCATTTAAGAAGCCAGAAATGTAGAGGAAAAAAAAAAATGCAGGAATTAAAGGGGAAATCTGGATGACTCACTTTTTTTTTTTTTTTTCCAAATCTAAAGTTAGCAAGCTGAAGTAATTGACCTTTTGACACAGATATGAAGTTGGGAGGTAAAAGACAAGACTTGCAAGATTTTTGTAAAACTGTTGACCTCTTACAAGATTAAGTCAGAGATAATAGTAATTATAAACAGCTTACGGTGGGTCTAATCAATAGTGAACTTTACCTCCTTCCTAAAACTGAAGGTCAGGTTTTTACTGCAGTAAAGATAGCAATTGCTGGCTTTCACACCATTGCTAGCAGTAAATGTCTCTGTATGTAGGAAATCTGTGAACTGAGTGTGTATGATTTCCGTGGGTGTTCGTATATGTGGAGGGATAATGGACCTCAGTGCTCTTGGAAATTGGCTTGTGCCTGCTCGTGCTGTCTCCCACCGGGAGCAAGGAGCACATTGCAGTTGCTGTCAGAGGTTGTATGTGTGTATATACACACACACGTATATAAACACATGCTGTAGTGGATCCCTTAATCTGGGGGACCTGTGCTATCAGCAGAACAGCAGAACACTTGTACAATTTAAAGGAGGAGGAAAACTGTTCTTGAACTGTGTAGCAGTGTGTTTCTCACTAACGAAAAAATGGAGTCTTTAGTTAGTGTCACTGTGAGCAATTAGTGAAATTGCAAAAGGAAAGGTTTCTGCCTCTTATTTCTCTAAATATAGTTGGTGTCTTTTTATTTTACAGGGCAAGCAATTGTCCTCTGTATGCAGTTAGATTCCTTAGCAAACTCGTCACTGTAATAGTGATCAAAAAATCCTGAAAAGCAGAGCTCCTGGCTGCTGGCCATTCCTTACTGTGCTCCCTTTTGGATATAACATTTGGCAAAAAATAAGTTGGAAACATCCCTTCTTTCCCTCAAAGTTTGCTTTCTAGCCTCAGTCAGGAGAGCCTCAGCCACTGCTGCGCTCCTGCTGTCACCCAGGTGGCCAGTCCCTCCTGGCTGCTTCAGGCGGCAGGCAGTCGGCAGGCTTGTGCCCTCCTCTCCTTCTCTGCCTTTTCTTTTGCAGGCTGGAGTGCTGCCAGTATTTATGAAGTTAAAAGCAGTCGGGTACACTGTCAGACTTAATATTGGCAAACAGCTTCTGTGTATGGAAATTTGTTGCCTGCCGTTTATTATGGGGAAGTTATACTTTATCCATCTCTCCCCCCTAGCTAGTCCAAGAAAAGAAACTGCAAATCTGCTTTTAAATAGCCATAAGTACACTCACAATGAACCCAGCTCATTATTGCAGGTGGTTAAAAGATACACACGGTGTGGTTCACACAAGCCGCCTCAGAGCTGAGCAGCGCAGCACCGCGTGCAGGGCTGGGCAGCAGTGCCCACCGGGGCTCCCATGGGACAGGAGGTGAGGGAGCCCCATCCCCAGCTCGCGGGGACGCACGGCTCCGGGAGCAGGCAACTCTCACGCCGCTGCCCCGACTCAGCTTGATGTCCATGGAGCCTCTCAAAGCGTTTGGCTGCTGTGTAATAATTCCAACATTTCTGCAAACCTCCATGCCTTCCTTGTTTGTTTGCAAAACGCTGCCCAAGCGAGGTTTTTTGTTATGCTAAATCTCGTAGGTAAACTTAGAAGGAAGACAAATACTGCTCAAACTGTCGCCAAGGGTGCTATAAACACCGCGCTTGGACAGTGGCACCATTGAGACGCTTGCGTTCAGGAGAAGTTAATACAAAGGGAATGGGGTAGCACGCAACTATGAAAAGGCAGTTTCTCTTCGTTTAGCTTTTAATTGCTTTCTTTCACTTTTTATGTATAAAAGATTGTCCATTTAATTAACTCAAGAATGCAATTTCAAAAACACTAATGCTTTACACATGATGGCTTTTAAAATAAAAGTAGCATTCTAATATCGCGTAGGGCTTTTTTCATGTATGCATTAACCTTTGCAGCAGCAGATTATTATAGAAAGAAACGATCCCCCCAACAGCCCCTGGAACAAAAGGGGATCTTGAATAGGAATCTGAAAGATTGTGAGCTTTTGATCCTCAGTTTACCTTGTTAATATTTCTGGACTGGCAGGAGCTCCCCTTTAGCAAACAGTAGGTGATTCCATCTGTTTCTTTGTCTTTCTCTGAATGTCACCTTTTAATCTCCCGCAAACAGCATAATGAGCCATATCATCTTTTCTTCTGCGGCCTGAGCACCAGAGCAAGTGGTTTGCATGGCTTACAAAAGATCTCTGGGTAGAGACAAGCAGGAGTAGGAAAGTGAGAAGCAAAACCCCATTGCTGTTCTCGCACCGCGCCACCAATTTTTGCGATGCTGACCCTGTTTTGCTCTGTGAAGCTGCCGTTGCCATCGCAGGCACGCTACGATGAGCATGTGGGAGGTCAGGTACACGGGCAGCTCCCCGTCGGTGCTGGGTCTGCACTGTGCGTCCCGGCACGCTGTGCTGCTCCGAGAGTGGGGCTGGACCGTGGCAGCAGGGCACGTGGAAGCGGCAGCGCTGAGTTCCTCTAGCGCCAGGAAGCAGCTATCATTTTTGTGCGTATTCTTCAAAGCGCTCATGGTGAGGAAGGGAGCCATCAGCCTGGTGTTGTTAACATTCATAGAGCAGAGCAAATGCAACCTCCAGCTGTGAGTCACCAGCCGACACTGAGCTCCTGGAGGAAAGCTCAGCTTGCATCCCTCTGCTCCATGCTAGCGATGCATGGTGGTTTTTTTTTGTTGTTGTTCTTTTGGTTTGTTTGTTTTTATGGAGGTGCTTTATAATGGATACACTCCTGAGCACACCCTTGCTGCGACCCCTTGCTTAAAATACCCATTAGGGCCTTTTAAGGTTTGTTAGCTTTTAATGGACATGTTTAATCTCTACCAAATGGACTTGGGGCAGGGGGAAGAGGGGGAATACCAAGGGCAGGAGGTGGGGAAGGAATCGCCATCCGTCCAGCCTGCTTTACAAAAATCTGCCTGCCTTTGCCAGTGCAAAACCTTTTGAATATTCCACTTTTTTCCTTGAATTCGCATTCCTGTTGCTGTGTGGGTACATGTCCAAGCAAAGCTTGTGCTGTAAGTAGCAGTCCAACCACGGATTATGGTTTATTGATAAACCTGAGGGCAGAGCCCCACATTCCAGTAGATGCAGTGGTTGAGCAGAAGCGAGGGCACTGCAGGGGTCACCCAGAGCTGGACCCAGCAATGAGACCCCAGCGACTTTCTAGCTGACACTTCGCAACATCTTGTGCTCTGAGGAACTGGGTTTGGTGCTTAATTAATTCCACATTTGCCTTCCAAGATGATTAAAGTGGTGCCTTTAGTCCATGAATTAGTGCCATTGTCTGAAGTCATCCTCTTTCTCCAGAAGGATCTTCTTCAGCACGGGGACTTCATGTGAGGGACTTCTCCAAGGAGACATGCCTACCTCACGTGCTTGAGATTTATATGATGAATTTTTACTTCCTGAATTATTCTAATTTCTTTTTCATTACCTGGATTTCTTACACAAGAAAAAATCTTCCCAAAGTGGAGTGTGCAGCCTGCCCAGGGCTTGCAGGCAACACTTGCTTCTACGTGCGCGTAGTGCGATAGCAGTGATAATCACCAGAGCTGAGTCTGTTGGGCTTCTTTTGATATCAAAGGGGATTTTTTGCAACTGGCTCTGGAGAAAACACCATTTTTTTTTCTCCCCTTTGAATTAACATGTGCTTCTTCCCCCAGATTCAGGCAGGGAAGTCTTGTGGGAACTTTGAGACAAGTTGCTGGTTTTGTTTTTAAAAATCTGCACGCACACACACACCCTTTTTTTGTAGCTTAGAAACCTCTCTTTGTGGCAGAAGGCTGGGAGGGTTTGAATACCACATACAAGCGTAGGAGGCTGACTGAGACCATACGGCTTTATCATTCATTAATTCCTGTGTTCATTCATCCTTCTATTTAAACTTCTCTGTAAAGACGGTAGCTACAGATGGTCTTTTGGTACACGCTTTAGCTCGGAGACCTTGGCCCCGACAAAGGGGTACAGAGGGAGCAGCAGAGTGTACAAAATATTTCCAACCATTAGAAATCAAGTTCTTTTTCACTGGCAGCGCCTGTTTTGAAAGTAAATTTATGCAAAAGCGTCATAACTTGAGAAACAGGACATTTCCAAGAGCTGGACTTAATTAATAGGCAAACATTAGCTGTATTTTTGTTGTTTATAGTTGTGCTTCAGAAACTTGAGGAGTAGCATTTCTTTAGCTGTGTACTTGTCTCAGTGTTGCACAACATAAAACTCTCGACTTTCTCTACTGACATAACCAGCACTGTTTTAGGAAAGGAATTAAGGATTGTGGGTTTTGCATATTATTTTTGTGCTGGATCGCCATTACCACGTAAACTGGCAGTTTTCCTAAAACCTGCCGGCAACATTTTTTTTTTTTTTAATCTTTCCCAGCAACACCAGAATTGTTTTCTGTAGCCCCCATGATGGTTTCCGTGCTGGGAGCTGGGGCCAAGCAGCACGGGGATGTGGCGGGTGTTTTTCTGTAATGATCCACCAGCCACGCCTGGGGATGGATGGGGCAGGGAGTGTTCTTCCCAGCCTGGTGGCAGGTTCATGGCGGGGTGTGGATGTGTCCCTCACCCCCGGGACCACCACCCAGCACGGTGCCAAGGCTGTGGCATCCCACAGCACCTCGGGCTGGCTGCCGCTCCTCGCCGTGCGTTCTGTTTGCGCGAGCCTCGGTACAGAGACATCTGTGCTGCATTCCTGACGCGTTTGTGTCAGGCTTTACGTGTGGCCGTGATGCCGTGCTGAGCGGGGGTATTACAGGGTCGGCACTTGCTCCTTCGGGTGCCCCCGGCAGCTCCCGTGCGTGCCCCGGCCACGTGGCTGCCGTGTGCCCTGCAGCGCAGCGGGGGCACTGCCCTCCCCTCTCTCCTGCACCCCGACACCCTCCCCTGCGTGGAGAGGGCTGCCCAGCGCTTTCTCTGCAGCAAGGATTTGGGCCTTTGCCTTGGCTGTCTTCCATGTTGCAGGCTCTCTCCAGGGGTCAGCAGGATGCTAGTGAAAAGTGGGCTGTGGCCGTTGATCCTGAATCTCTCCCAGAAATCCACCTACTGGTGGGGTACAGGCTGCCAGGGGGGGCTGGTCTCAGCCCATCTATAAACGTCCTTCTTTGTGAAAAGTAATTAAAAAAGCTGGAGATGCAGCTGCGGAGGAAACACTGACTCCTAGCAGGGACTTCCCACCTCTGACATTCCATGGAGCTCAGGGTCCAAGTGCTGTTGTACGGGGGGGCACAGCTGAAGCCACCTGGGATGTGCCAGGGGTGGCCAGGGACAGGCCACTGCCACTCACAGGGCTGCGCAGCTCGGCGCCGAGGCTTCGATTCCTGTCAGTGAGGCAAAGTGAGTACAATGCCGAGAAGCCTTCCTCTGTTGGCCATCTGGTTTCACTGGGAATATTCAAGGAATGCAATTTCCAGTTCCCCCTTATCTGAGAGCAGGTGCATGGGTGAGGTGCATTAGCAGACCCTTCGGAGATGAGAGCGTGTTGGAGGAAGCATTTCTGGTCACATTCAAGCCCCATCCCTGTGCAGAGGAGGGACTCAGCAGGTTTCTCGCTCAGTTGGCAAAGCTGGTGGCAGCTCCCAGGCGCTACTCAGTGTCTGCCCTGGCCCCTTTTGTCCTTCTGGGGCTAAGCCGGGCAGTGCTGAACGAGCGCCTGTTGGACGCTGTCCATGGATGCAGCTCGCCAGCTATTGGGGAGTGAAGAGGAAATAAAGGCATAAAAATGATGGAGCTCAGGGCTTTATGCCAAAGTTTCAATCATGGTTGGGAGGCAAAATGCGTAGTGCTCTGCCTTGCCTGGTACGTGTGTGTTTCACAGCGAGTGTGTTTGTGGCAAGGGCAAGTATCAGCACTGTCTTGTTTTCCTTGCAGAGATAGGGCTGCAGAAAAAACAGGTGTGATGAGATGTGTGCTGCTGCAGGGGGCAAAGCACAGAGTGCAGGCACCCCGGGAGCCCCGTGGCGAGACCCTGGCTGTGCAGTGTTAGGCACTGGGGGGGGCAGGGTGCTGGCTCTCGTGGAGCAAAGGAGCCCATGGTTCATTGCTGTTACTGGAGGTAGAAGAGTAGGATAAATTTTAGCATGGAGTTGCTAGGTTAGAGGCATCCCTGCCAAATCTGGACCTGGAGAAATTGAGCAGCGAGGTGAATGGCAGCTCCGGGTGGAAACGTGGAGCCTTTCACTAGCGCGGGGCTGGAAGCGGCTGGGTGCAGGGGAGAGGCAGCGCGAGCAATTCTGTTTGCCTCCAGGATGTGGGATCTAATCTCACCATGATTAAGCTGATTTCGTTTTATAGATTGGAATTTCTCTGCGATAGAAACTGATGAGGCTAATGTGAAAAATTTACTTAATAAAAAGCCTCATTACCTGATGCTGAGGGGCTTTGGAACCAAAGCAAGCGATGTGCAGAGTGCTTTGGATGCATTTCATCCTTTGTGGGGGAAAGTTGGGACTGAAAGTTTTCTGTAGGAAAAACTGAATTCTGTGATCTTGTTTTTACACATGCTGTGCTTAAATATTAACACCAATTGAGCAAATTGCCTTTTAACTGCCTTTATTTGCTTTCATTAACAGTATAATTTAAAAGCTCCAGAATTTGCATGGAACCTGTTGTGCATGTTGGGGAGGGGGGTGAAACTGTTCATAAATTAATTAATCGTGAGAAAGCCTCTTCCAAGAGGTCACGAAGCACAAGGACAGCTCAGGAATGACTGGGCTTTTCGGTGGAGTACACGGCGTGCTTTTGGCTGAGGCCATGAGGGAGCAGAGCATGCCGTGAGGGCTTGTGCCTGTGTCATAACTTGGCGAACTCGAAAGGTATTTGTTTATTTTTAAGCAGAATGTCTTTTAAGCTAAGTTAAACTAATTACACTGTAGCTTTCAGAGGGCTGAAGACAACACTCTTGGTATTTGTGAAGCAGGGTTAAAACTGATGCCAGGCTGCATCATGGAAGAGGGTGTTACAGGTTTTTTTTTTTTTTTAAAAAAAAAAGGACAAAAGAAAAGAACTGTCTTGGTCTTGTCCCCCCCTCCCCTGTCTGCACGCGTGGGTGCTGGGTGCTGGCGCGAGCCCCTGGCTGCAGTGTCCTTCCAGTGTGACATCTGCCTGCATTGTTCCTTCATGAGATTACTCGAAATATGCTAAAAGTTTCCAGAATGATTTCACCAAATCACTTGCTTCCTTCTGTACAGATGTTCTTGTGGTTTTGGAACCAAAGCCAAATCAAACATTATGAATGAGATACAGAGACCACCGTGTGCCATGCGATATTGAAAGCTCCTCCGGGAGTTCGTTTATACAAGCAATTTTGACACCTCTGGATTTGATAGCCGTTCCTGAAAAGTATGTTTTACTTAGGAGAGTTTCACTATCAGATGGACTTTCTGATGGACTTGATCCAAGCCCTCACTTTCCCATTCATTCCTGCTGTCAGTCACAGACACTGCCCCGCACCAACAATGCTCCTTTCTCTCCCACACCACATGCACATCTTTTTTTTTAGCCGTAGGAAAAATATTTTCAGAAATCATGCTTATGAAATGCTGATAATAAGCATTTTGTTTCTTCACCTTGGGAACTTGGTTTGAAAAATGGGAGGCTTGTGGCTGCAAATAGGCCCAGTAAAAATGCTCGTTGTTTTGAGACAGCTTTTTCTGTAACCTTTCACCCCCAGCAATCCTGATTTTTGCCCTCTTTAGAGCATTAACTGTCTTCTACCTGGCAGGGTCCCTGGCATTTAAAGAGGGGAGGAGAGGTGGGGCAAAGCACTGATTTCTGCATGATGCTTCTGTTTCAGGCATCTGGTTCTGAAAATGTTGGAATATATTTCTAGCTTATGCTTTCACAGGGGGTGAACAGCTGATACCTCCTTAAAAACAGCCTATGCAGAAGGAGCTAAGGTTACAGAGTTGGCTGCAAGCTGTGTTTGGCACTTTTGCTTCTCCCTGTCCCGGCTGTGAATTACATTTGATGGCAATGCCCTCAGCCTTGCCTGGGACAGTGCGGGGGGTCCTCCCGGTTGCTGTTTTCTCTGCTCCTCTTTGCTGCTGCCACAGGGGTGCTGCTGGCAGCGTGGTCTGAGCAAACCAAAAGTCCTCTGGCAGCAAGATGTGCCAGGGCTGTGGCACTCTCCTGCCGCCTTGCATGCAAGCTGGCATTGCCGGGTACCGCTGCCAGCAGCTGACCCCGCCGGCCCCTCCTGCTGCCACCTCCTCATTCGGGGCAGTTCAGGCGCTCACCAGCCCAGCACGGTTCAGAAACATTAATTTACTAGCTCATTGCCCAGCTTCTAATTGGATGTAATTAGTTCTTTGTCAGCCCCTGGAACTTGTGAGGTGGCGGAGGGGATGAGGGCAAAGGCAGTGGCACTGGTGGGAGCAAGGGCGAGGGTCTGCACTGCCCAGTGCAGCCGTCCACACCCCAGTATGCCCCCCTTTTGCTTTTTGCCTTCCCGCTCCTCTGAGCATCTTCCGTCACACCTAAGTGACCCTACAGAAAAGAAAAATCCTTACCTACTGAAGGGAGTAGAAGGGTATGTTTCTGGGTGATGGTCGTAACACAGAAAAATGCTGCATACCCTTTGCTGGGACAGTGCAGGTCTTCTCCAACCAGGTCAGGCAGGGGCGGAAGGCTCTCTCCTTGTCTGCTTATTTCCCATCTAAAATACAAACTCCACCTGTCCTTTGTAAGGATGTAGTACTGGTTGTATTATAGATCGAATTTGTTCTGGTTATTTGAATAATGGCTGGGAACTGTGGTTCTGGTTTTGTGGTATTTTGGAACAATCTGTGATTTTGCTTCAGTTGGCCTGTGTGGACAGAATATTCCCAGACCAGATTCCTTAGCAGATGAGAAAAGTGAGTTAAATATGTTGGTGGTTGGGCTGCAGGTATTTCTTGCACTGGCAAAGCAGTTCCAGCCTGGCAGGCAGCGGCATGAAGTGTGATGTTCCCCACGTTTCCCTCTTCTGCATAACTGATCTGCTAGTGAATGTGGGGCACGAGAGACCAAGAGGAACATTAGCAAAAACTCTAAAAGTGTTGATTTTTGCCACCTGCCAAAGGTGAGCTTTGCTTTTGGGTGTTCGGCACCCTCCGCCCCCCACTCTTTTCTCAGACCTGTTGCTGCTGCTAGGCATAGTGGTTTCACCTCCCTCCTTCCTCCTCTTATTTGAAAGCATGCTACAGAGAAATGGGGAAGAAAAAATTAATTCATTCCTGAGCAAAACCAAACTGCAGTTGAGAAAATTCCTTTCAGGGGAATCCTTGCTCTGTGGTTTAAGTCTGTCTGAAGGTATCTATCTCTTTGGGGCTGTCTAAAAAAAGGCTGTATAACAGCCAAGTATTAAGGTTTCATTAATCAAAGACACTTCCACTGCCCCTTTACAGAAACACAACTGCTTTGGCTGTCCTTTGCTGACAGCTTGCTAATTCATCTTCCTCGGGAAGAAGGGGGGGGGAAAAACCTGCTGCTATCTACTTGTGCTGCAAAAACTTCAGCAATTGCTTGTGTTCAGAGCAGTGTGGCTGAGTGGATATGTTTATTTTAGAAGTTTAGTCCCCATGCTTTGTGTAGTTTTCCATGAAGTTAAGTGTTATGCATTGGCCCCTGCACCTGCACAACATCTCTGTAAATAAAGGTAGGAGTCTGCTTATTTGCAGGAGTCACTTTTACCAGTTCCTAACCTTCCTCAGAAAGCAGGAAGGGTGGAAAACAGAAATCTGTGTTATGTGAATATGTATTTTAAGGGAGGGAATTGTGCTGAGTGGCTCTTCCTGTGACTCTTCTATGGGGGCAGTTCCCTCTCTCCTCAGTGCCTTCCTCTGCTCTGGGATGCTGAAAGCAGCCCCAGGAGCGGGTGCTGCATGCCACAGAGCTCAGAGACAGCAGTTAACGGTGCTGCCTGTTGACACTATCAGCACTTAGTAAATGCAAAGCGATGTTTATAAATAATACATTGATTTTAGGCACGTTAGTCCCCACGTGCAGCTCATCCGTCGTGGTATTTATGCAGGAGACATCTCTGAGCCCTGCTGCTTTAGCCCTAGCCCCAAACCAGAGGGGTCCTCTCTCCTTCCCTCCCTCCATCCCTCCTTCCCCTTGGCACAGCGGGCACCAAACTGCAGTGCAGACATGCCTCTTGTAAACTGCCATCCCCTGATCATCCAGGCTTAAGGAATGGATAGCAGAAAGACCCCCTTAGTATCTGAGTTGTGTGGTGGGGTCTCCCCCCAGAGCTGCCACTGGCACCCGATTCACAGCCCTGTGCAGGGCAGGGACTCGTGGGGCTGCCACCCTGCTCGCCATGCAGCTCCCCGAAGGCACCAAACCTGCACTGCCCCAGCGCCCAGTGGCCCCTGTTGTGGCTGGGGTCGCAGTTCTCCACCTCACTTGCATGTTGCTGTTGCTTTTCTTTACTCCTCTCTTCCCAGCAGTGCCTGGGGCAGCGCCCCCGCCGTGCTGTCCCTGTTGGGGAAAAGCTTGATGTCATGCCCACGAGCACTTCCCAGAAGGTGTTTGTGGGAGCGATGGGGAGACTTTTCTGCTTTGTATCTGAGGGGAGTGAAGGCAGGCACGTCTGCTGCTGTATTTTCAGATGGCTGAAGAGTGTTTAGGCGGAATTGAATTTAGGCATCTTTACTTCTAGCTGCAAAAACAATATTTTGGAGTCCCTAATAATAAGAAAGTGTTTTCATCAAAGTACTTTATTCATATATGTGCTGACATCTGGAGAGCAGAGATAGATATTTTCTTAAGACTGTATTTTCAACCCATGAGCTCTTCCCTGGCTGTTAATTAATCCTTTGTAGTTTAGTGACTGATGAAATCATGACTCTATGAAATTTTAATCCTTGCGCTGTATAGACACAACTGACATTATCAGAGGACCCCAGGTGTGTTCTTGAAATTAGTTTGTTGAATCTATTGCATATTTGATTACCTTATAAAAATCCTCAGGATCTGGGCCATTCGTTTGAAAGAACACATTTGCCTATAATTTCTGTGTGTCTCCAGTTAACGTTTTAAGTTACCAGCCTGGCTGCTACTGAGGGAGGGGAGCAGGGGGCAGAAAACAATTATATAGGATGCATCAGAGATGGGGGGCTTGGGGTGGGAGGATATCAGCATCTCTGTAATAAGATGAGCGGCTGGGAAACACGCATCTCCCTGATGTGCCAGAGCAGCTGGGCTTTTGATGGATTTATTTCATCCAGCACGAGTGACCCAGAGGAGCTGGCAGGGAGGGGACGTGATTGCTGCTGTGAGCTGATGGGAGGGGGAGCACGTGCACCTCTCAGCAGGAGACAGAGGGTGGGAGATGGGGTGGGGGTTCACGGGAGAAGAGGCAGCCGTGCACAACTCAGCAGGAAAATGAAGCTGGGTGTAGCCTGGTTAAGGTCTTGGGAGGACACCACGATGTCCCCTCCCACCTCGGTGCTGGTGCTTGCGGCTCCCTAGAGAAGCGCAGAACAGGGAGGTGGCTTCTGGGGACATCCCCCCATCCCGGTGCAGAGGGGTGGGTAGCCCCCACTTCTAACACATTGCCAGCCCCATCCCAGTGGCTCAGGTCTGTTAACCACACTGTCTGCACTGGGCTTGCTAAGGGGAGTGGAAATTAAAAAAAAATCCCCATACCCTAAAATCCCGTGTTTATTTAAGTCTCTTCTTTGTACCAGCCACGCTCAGCATCTTGTTGTTTTCTCCATTCTCCCCTTCCTTCCCATTTTTGGGTCCCTGAGGAGTTTTGCCAGCTCCTCCTCCCCAGGCATCGGGACGGTGCTGTCCCAGCCATCGTGGCAGTGACACAGGACAGATCCCAGGAGGTCCCTGCCCAGGACCACAGCACCAGTTTAGCTGTGGGGGTCCCAGCAGAGCTGTGCCGAGGCAGTGCCCAGCATTGCACCCTCGTGGGCAGCCCAGGACCCAGTCTGCAGGCGTTATGCAAGCAGGACAAGCTCTTGTGTATAATTAATTGTTCCAAACATCTGAAGTCATGCCAGAACCATTACCTTCTGCCTCTGAAGTGGGACATCTGGGCAATTAGCAGCTATGGGGCTTTTATGTTAGTAGTACTGGACTCTCCCGGCTGTTTTTCCAAAACCTGAAGTACGTGCAGTCCTCACGTACAAGCTGGGCTTTCAGCCTCTGTCTCCAAATACCCAGAGCTGCCCAGCCGACTGGTGGGAGGACAGATCGTGGGACAGGGGGTGGGAGAGGAGCAAGGGGCTGGGGCTGGATGCCAACAGCAGGAGGGTTGTTTCAGCCCTGGCAGGGTTGTTAGCTGTGACACGATGCTGCCACGGGTAAAACCTCCACAGCTCTGTGCGCTCCTGCCCACAGCATGTGGCTGCGTGGCCCAGCACCACGCAGAGCGGGGAGGCTGGCACGTGGGTCAGCACCAGCCTGCTCTGAGAGACGAGCCGCTTGCAGTGGCCCTGCTTAACGTTTTCCCCATGTTCCCATCACTTGTGGTTAAAAGTAATGAAAGGACAAACCCAACACTTCACAATTTGTGGACTGTGTTAATACTCCAATGGGATACATGCTGCTAAGGAAACCAGATGATGAATATATTTTTAAACTTGGAATCCATGAACCACTTATTATTTCTGAATTAGGAATCAAAACATATGAATAATCACTCCATTGCTGCAGCAGATGTATTCGGCTTTAAGGTCACTTTGCTTTTTTGTTTAAATTTTGTATTTTTAAAAATAAGTTCCCCTGGTTCTCTCTTTGACACCTCTGACATCCATGTCATGTTTGCTCAACTTACTAGTCAAAACAAGTGTTATGCCAAGCGCAGTGCTGCAGGGTCAATGTAACCCATGAAAGCAAACACTATTCTTTTATTTTTCAATACATCAGTGTCACCAGATGCCCAAAGAATATGGATGATGATTTTGGATTGCCAAATTAGTGCTGGCTATTCTAAGTAGGGCTGCATGAATCAGAATACATTAACCCCTTGGTGTTTGCGCTTCAGCCTGCCAACAAAATGCACCAATGCCTCCACGCTGCTGAGACCCCATTTCCGCAGCCCAAGGCTTTTACTGAAGCAAACGCAGGCAGGTCATGGTGCTGGTTGCTCACTCCACAGAGCCTGCTGTCCCGCAGCAGCGCTTGGCACGGAGCTTCTGAGGTCGATGCAGTTTCGTTGTTTTGTAAAACCCAGGAGGGGGACCAGGGTATTGGATTTTCAAGGTGAATATTATGAAGTGCCAAGCACATCTAACAGTACCATAGAAAAGTACTGAGAGCTCAAATGGGGTTGGTCTCCAATTTCAAAATCCTTTAGCAGTTAGATGGAGAATAGATGTGGTTGCCTTCTTGTTGTTCTGAGATTTTTGAGTTGGTTTCAAGTCCTGGCTGTTCGGAGCAGTGCAAAGGGGATGCAGGGGGTATTGCCTGCTTAAGTAGGAGTAGAGCTGCTTCAACCAGTTACTGTAGCTCATGGCACCTTTGGTAAAGATGGTGTCATTCAGCAGTTGCATCCAAAGCATCCCTCCAGAAGGTTTCTGAGACTAGCAGGACACGTTTACTGAGGTCTTCAGCTGGGAGGCAGGGTCTGGGGCAGTGTTTGTGCCCATGGGGGCTGGCAGCGATGGGCAGGAGGATGCTGCCTGCTGTTGGCATTGCCACCAGCATCCTAGATGTGCTGAGCCCCTGCAGGTGGGCTGCAGGAAACACGGAGCCAGGAATGAGCCCAGCGACAGGGTCCTGCCCTGCCCCTAAAACCCTCGCAGTGCCAACATCCCCCTTCCCAGTCAAGTGAGCAGTAACAAATACCGAACAAGGAAAGTTGATCTGGCTCCAGGGCATTTGAATACGTTTAAAAAATAAATAAATCTTTGCAGCCCAGTGTGCTCTTGCCAGTTTTCCTCTGGCGAGTGGTCTTAGTCTGTAGGCCGGGATACATGCTTCTCCCTAGGAGGCAGGTTTAGGGCAGCTGGGTGGAAGGTGTCGCCTGTATGTGCTGTCCCTGGGCATATACAGTAAATTGGGATAGTCACTTCCCTTTTATGGCATTTATGAATGTTTTTGCATGTGCAAGATTTAAAGCACACTTTTAGGTTTTTTGCTTCCTTTTTATGTAAGGTGAGGCAAAACAAGAGGGATCAGTTTCTCAACTCCTTTAAAAAGAAGGGGAAGTATTGGCATGTTGGTGAAATGATGTCAGCATTCCACTTGAAGCTGCAGTTATAAATTGCTTCATGGCAAATATAAATATCGTACAGGCACAGGGTTTTAGTGACCCGTATTGAGAGCTATCCTCCACCCTTCTTTTCTTTCTTTTTTTTTTTTTTTTAATTTCAGAAATAGTAAAATCTTTATTTCCAGCTCCTGCAAGATTTTATTTAGAAGTACCGGTGGTTTGAGGGCAATTTTTTTTAATCTGTTAAAGCAAAAGGAAGGTCTCTGCTCCCTTCCCCCTTTCCTTATGCCCTTAATAGCTCTTCCTGCTATTTTAATCTGCTGTGTTTAGAGATGAGGGCAGAGCAGCGCCTGTGCAGTGAATGTCCCTGGCAGTATGTGGCCGGTGCCATCGACTCCAGCAGGCGTGTGGTTTGGTGTCACAAGGATCGTAAATAACCGTGTCGGGGGGGCGGGGGGGGGAAGAAATCCTCCCTGAGATACAGATATCAAACTCTTATCTGAGGTGTGCGCGCTTGCTTTCTGCTTATTGTCGGCTGTAAGCAGCCGTGTGATCCTGCCTCCCGGCTCCCTGCGCGCAGCCCCGGCTGTGTTCCTGCTCTTGGTGGGGGCAGTGGGTGCCGCACCGTGGGCAGATGCTGGCCCAAGGCTGGGGGCAATGCTTCAGGCCCCCAGTGCTCCCAGCCCCACCGCCTGACTTCACATTTGGCCAGGCCAAACCAAGGCAGTGCTTTCCCCGTGCTGTGATTGTTGCATCCCCAGGCTCCTTCCTTATCTCTGCTCCCAATTTCATTCACTTTTCTATTTGCAGCCAATATACAATGCGGGTTTTGTAGTCTGCTTTCCACCTGGTGACCTTGGGTTTTCCACTGATCCCCACTGTAAATGAAATGTGGCATTGCCGCATGTATCTTGATAAAATATATCAGTGAATGAATTGATTTTCATATTGATTTACTGGGGCAAGAGGGGCGCGGGTGAAAACCAGGCATTTGGTACCGACACACTGCCGCTGGGCAGAGCCTGCTGGCAGAACAGGCGCTGGGCAGGGGCTGCAGCACGGCCACGGTGCTGCTGGTGCTGGCAGCCCAGGGCCGGTAGCTGAGAAGCAAAATCGCAATTTTGGGCCAGGAGGCACATCTGGCATCTCTCTGCAAGTTGCTGCGCCGGCTCTTGTAAACAAATCCGTGTGCTCAGATGGGCGCTCGGTCCCAGGTCCGCACTGACAGGTGATTTGTGTTATTAGGATAAGTGAGCCTACCCCACGGAGATACTGTTTATGCTCCTGGCTCTCGGAGAGCAGTGCGAAGGAATGTGCAGCCTTTCTGAGTGAACCTGTTACGGAACTGGCAACTTTTTTTTTTTCTGAATTATTTAACCTGATTACATTTCAAACGCTAAGCCACACCAATCCTATTTTGTCCACCTTGTGCTTTATGCCTGTGTGTTGTATGCACCGAGAAGGGAACACAGCAGCCTACGGTTCCGTATCTGACAGAACAACGTATTTATAGCCCGATATAAATAAAATCAGAAGGTTCCTATAAAACTCTGTTATTACTGCAGTACAAAGTTAGAAATGCTTGAGGTTTCTGCTACTTGGCTCTCACATACGGCAATGAATATTTTATAGGAAAGGAAATACTTAGTGTCTGAATCTTTTTATAGTGCTGCTACTTATAAGGGTGGTAACCTTCCAGATCTCACCAGCAATGGCAGCAGCCCCTCCACCTCCCATGGTGCCGATGCATGCAGTGCAGCGCTCAGCCCCCCATGCCCTGAGCTCCGCGGGGTCCAGCGATGCTGCCAGGGTGCATTTGCTGCTGCTGTGCCCCAGCACCAACACGTGTGGCTCTGCCTAGCACCTGCTCTGAAAAGCCAAAAGGTTCCCTGGAAAATACACGGCGGTGGTGAAGTTCAGTGCTGCTTCATGTGTGGTACAAGGATTTCTAACTTGTTGCACAGGCAAAGCACAAGGAGATACAAGCAAACATGCTGTGAAATTCGGAAGGATGGTTTTAATTCTGTGCCTTTTTTCTTCATGTCTCAATGCATATTTTCATCTTGCTTTTAACGTATTAGGACTCTGAGATTTCACATATGTTATGCTTGCCTCCTGATTTCCCTTGTGTTTTAACTGGCTGCCAAAATGTGGTCTGGGACGGATGGAAGAGTGATCTGCAGGCCTTTGGGTTTGCTCTCCTGGTGGCAGCCTGCACTGCAGCAGTGCAGAGCTGTCTGTTCCCACCTGGGCAGCACCTCCTTCGTCAGTGCTGGTGTCTGTCTAGCCTCCCGTACCTCAAATGCTGTGTTTTTGTACTGTGGGCATGGCCAGAAACTTCATAAAAGTGGTTGCCTCAACTCAGTCTTTCCGACTGGAAGTGCCATTCATATAATCATTACTGAATGTTTTTTTTTAATGTCATCCTGCAGAGTCCATATGATTTTTCAGTGGGTTAGGTGCCACATCAGTGGATATGCACATGGTAACATGTGCCTGTTTTGCTTAGCCCTGCAGCCTGGGACTTCTGTAGTGAGAAGCAGGCTTGTGCTGCCATCTTCCCATTTTTCCCCATTTTCTGCTTGTCTCTGCCCACCACTGCTGGGCACAACGGCAGACCTGCTTCTCTGGAGCACACACGTGTGTCACTGTGTTTATTACTGAGAAGTTATTGTCACTGCCTGATCTTTGCAGTGGCTGGGATGAAGGAAACTGATGCAGCTTTTCATTGCAGAGGGATGCTCTAAAGGTTGCTGGAGCAATCACTCCCCTGACTGAGCTGGTCAGGGGCTTGGCTGGGGAAGACTTTGGGTGCAGGCAGTGCTGGGACGGGTGCTGCATCAGCTTCCCTTATCCCTGGAATCAGGAAAACCCAAAAGAGGGGTTTTGCCCCTGTATTATGCTGTCCTTCCTCATGGAAAGGCTGGGATGAACATCATAGAAAGGTCTATGCACAAATGTTCACCAGCTGCTAATCCTTAAATATCAGAAAAGATTCATGGCCACTGGGGTAATTCCTCCTGCTGACAGGGGGCCGGGGTGAGGCTTCCTTGCACAGCCCTGTTCTGCACTCTGCAGCATGGGAAGTGAGTGCTTAACCTTGTTGTGGATGTCAGCTTGCTTTTATTTATTAGCTGGGCTCCAGCAACGTTTCCTGGCACTCCGCAGCGCATAAAGCGAGCCCGTGCCAGGGCTGTGTATGCGACGGCCGATACAAGGTGCCGCTGCACCGTGGGCGCTGATTTCCATGTTGGAGGTTACCCTGGGAGCAGGGGGTGCCCGTCGGAGGCAGCAGCTGTGCATCAGCTGCTGAGGCTGGTGATGCTGTCCCAGAGCTAGGTCTGGTTTTTTGGTCTCTGGTTCAAAGTTAACTATTTCAACAGGTATTTAGCAAAACTCCACGCTGTTAAAGCCTTTCTTTGCCAATGTAGCTTTTTTTAATTTTTTTTCCCTGCCTTTCCCTGGTAGCTGTGCGTCCTGCCAAGTCTGTGCACAAGCCTTGAAATGACAAAGTACCCTTTAGTTAATTGCACAACGGATCGCCTAGAGTTAAAAGTTCTGATTTATATGACTATAGCTCTAACTGCTCAATAACACAGGCCTGTAATCTACTTTCATTTCAAACAGAACTGTGATTTATGGGGCAGCATGCCGCTTTAGCTCAGAAATGAGGTGTTCAACATATGCTCTGTTGACATAAATTTGGAATTTATCGCTCTTGTCAAAACTGCCTGTTGGACAAAGGTGCGTATTAAGGCAATAAATGGCTCAGAATAGTTTTCTGTCAAATTTCCTAACCATTGTATTCAGTCTATTTGAAGGAAAAATATATACTTAAAAGTAATCAAATGTCCAAAATCCATGCATCTTGCTTTGAATGGGAAGTGCTTTGGTGGGGAGGAGGTTGTGGTGTGTGGGGAGAGGTTTCCCCGGGATTGGCTTCTGGGGGAGGGGGGTGTCTTTTCTGCTCCTCTTGAGAAGGGGAGGTGGGGGGTGGGGGGGGGAGCAGGGTAGGGAAAACTCATTAAATAAAGACGGCAAAAGGCCTCTTGCTGCTGGTGGTGTTTTCTACGCCCTTCAGCACCCTAGGGCACACGGTCAGCAGGAGAGCAAGGCTGTCCTGCACGCCTGGCACGCAGCAGGGCTGGGGCCAGGTGGTGAAATCCCCCCAGCAGATCTCTGGGAGCTGCTCAGAGGTGTGGGAGCTTTGTTCCCGATGCCATCCTCTCCCCCAGGATCACTGTTGTCGTGGCAGGGTGGGAGCCGTGGTGGGGACGCACCACGAGGTGGCTGTGCCACCGTCCCCGCGGCCCCTCGGAGAGGGCAGAGTTGCTTGCCACCAGCCCTGGCCTTTTCACACAAAGCACCCCGTCGGGAAAACTCATAATTTTTACACTGCGCGGTCTCAACTGGCTGAGCCTGGAATTACTGTCCCTTTGAAGTGCTTTTTGCGGGGCATTTACGGGCCTATTTAATTGCCTACAGCTTGCAAGAGGCCTGCCTGCATCCCGGCTTTTGTTTGTCTGTGCTCCCTGGTGCTCGCTCGGGCAGGGGTCTCGCTGCCCTTCGGCACGCGGCTGCACGCCAGGGAAGCCCGGTCCAGCCCCTCTGCCTCCTGCAAACTCCTTTCTGCTCCCTTGCACCCAGCTGGGGCAGCACACGGAGAGCTCGTGCCAGGTGCCAACACATCCACGAGCAGCATCGCGTGACCTGGAAGCTGCAGCTGGCTTCATACTTAAGTGTGCATCCAGCAATTTATCTAACGGAGGTTTAAGAGGAAAATTATCTTAAAAAAAAAAAAAAAAAAAAAAAAAAAAAGCTTTTAAATATTTCCCTACGAGGGCAGGTGTTCGGTAACGAGCTCTTCCTCCCAGCCTTCATTTCCCGCCCGGCCCCGTTTCCCCGCAACAGTCTGAGTAGTCAGGGTGGGCTCACTGAACATTGCAGCACAAGCTTGCCTTTGGCTGGAGGTGCTGTGTCCTCCAACCACGTGGGTCTTCTTCCATTAAAAGAAAAAAGAGAAGGCACTTTTTTGATTGTCAGTGCTTTCAGTCCCACAAGCATCCTCTTGGTTAATATGCTTGGAAATATATGGAATGTAATTTCAGCATCAATGAGTAAGTGTGGTTTTATCTTTTTGTACTTGAATTTGGGCAACATCGCTGAGAAACGATGTACTTTAACGAACTCTTTTTCCTCCCTTTTTAAAGGCACAACTTTAGTAAAACTGCACAAACACATATTGATCTTTCCCCTCAGATCTTAACAGCCTGAGCAGCTGTAATACCTTGCTTACATCTGCCAGGTTTTGTGCAGTTTTGCAACATCTCCTTAATCCAGTGAACATAAATAGAACATTTCAATCATATTTTGCTACTAGGAACCCAGCAGATAAAGCGCTTTAAGACCTTGTTGAAAGAGACTGTATAAGATTGTGAGCGATAAGATCGTCCTATAAGCAGACGCCAAATGAAAAACTTTTGTTCCTGCTTGAAATTTGTTGATAGAGATATTGAAAATAAATTACTCGGTGAGAACTTGAGCGCTTTAAAACAATAAGCAGGTTATGTAACTACTGGAAATACCAACGCCAAAGTTTGATGGCAGATGCAGATTTCTAGGAGCCATGGCACCCGTAAGATTAATAGGCTCTTTTGTTGTCTGTGGCACACTGCTCTGGTGTTTTTCCCCATTTCTGTCCTTTTGCTGGAGGAGGTAGAAGGGAAGTCTTATCTGTGAGCCCTTTTCGAGGACCAAGGTTGGCATCAGGCGCTGTCCCAGGGTTACATGGGTGAGAACAGATCCCTGCCTCGTGGTTTAAAGGTGACCTGTGTTCAGCTGACTGACAGGGATTCAAAACAGAGCTGGGGTGGGGCAGTGATTTTAGTAGGGCGTGTGAGGCAGGGAAGGAAGCTGCCCACCCCCCTGCGGTGGGGAGCACCCACGTGAAGTCTCTTGGCACCTTCACAGGGGCAAAGTAAAGCGATGCGCCTGGGAGATCCTGCTCTTTCCGGGTGGGACTTCGGGTACATGAGTGGCTCTGCTGTCCTTACAGCCCTTCCTGCTTGTCCCACATCCCTCACCTCGAGACTCTGCGCTGAGTGCGGTACCTCTGGAGTGCTCCTCCTGCCCAGCTCCACTTCAGCTCAGCGCAAGCTCAGCTCCTCCGATCTCGATGCTCCTTCCAGAAAACAAGAAGGAACTATTATTGTTGGCCAAAAAACGAGAAGATTTTTTTTCCTCTTTTGTGTGCCTTGAAGATAAGCAGTTCTCCCACAGCATTCAAGAGAAAACATCCCCTTTGCCTCCACGCCGGTGTTGCCCCTGCAGACGTTGAGCACCAGCAGAGCTGGTGGCAGAGGGGGACAGCCCGGTGGCAGGTCTGGCCCCGTGTGCCCAGGGTCAGGGAGCTGAGGGAAAGGACACGGTCCCCGAGGGCGGCAGGCAGTGGGATTCATCGTTGCCGGGTACAGTTTGTCTTTATTTGTAGAGAAACATCTAGAGGAGGAGGATCCACAGCAGAAAAGGGCCATTACCTCCTCAAAAGAAAATGCTTGAATGCAGTCAGTGTAATTAGATATAATATTTTATTTTCAAAGATGAGTGTTTTTATTCTCAGAATTGCTTGACAAAAAAAAAAATAATAATTCAAAACCAGAGCAATGCATTTCTTAACAGTCACTTTAAAAAAAAAAAAAAAAAAAAAGTTTTACTTGAACTAATTAACCAATTACATTTTAATTCACTGAAAATGCATTCTAGCCTCCAAGAGGCAAGTGGTGTAATTTTGGCGAAGATGCTGTGCTCTTCCTGGCGAAGTGGTTTAAACCTTGCTTTAGGTGCAGAACTCAGCTCAGCCTGAGCTACAGAAGTGTGACAGGCATGTCCATAATTAAAAATGCAAAATTAGAAGATTGTCACTTATTTAGCTGACTTCTTGGCAGTAGAAATCTGTCAGGAGGCTTGTGTTTTATTTATTTTTGCAAGGAAGATAAATCCTTTGGATTCTAAACCGCCTTGGCCTGAATTTGTGCATGACTCTTAATCCTCTGCTATGACACAGTGAATTCAGGACAAGCTTGATTAATAATTATATTATACAGCAAAGTTGAGAGTTTAAATAAACTTGCTCTTTTGCTTTTTGCATCTTCTTTTTCTCCCTGAGTGTTTGCTCAGTGCAGAACTTGACAGGGTTTCTTTCTGCAGCCTAGCATTTCAAATGGTTCAGTTTAACATCCTTACAAAGCTTGTTTACAGGGCAGAACCTGGGACTCACTGCTTTGCATGTTACCTGAAGGATTTGTCTGTGATGGTATATGACTTTTTGCAGAGCGCATCACACTGCTGCATTGTCTTGAAACAAGTTCTGGTCAGGCAGCTTTCTTTCCTGGTGCAAGCATGGGAAGCCCTTTTCAGGTCTCTGTCTGGAGTGTTTAGTCACATGATTTTCATTAATTTGTGAGCTGAATTAATGAAATTGTCCTAATTTGTTATGAAAAAAAAATCTTGCGAAGAGTGGCACTTTAAGATATTTAATTTCTTTTGGTCGTCTTAACAGATTAAGCATCTGTAATGTTGACAAATATTTAGATGCAATCATTTTGCATTGAGAAGTGCAAAGGAGTTTCATTCTTTGTGCAAATGAAATGATTGAGTTCTTTGTGCAAGCAAAAAGGAGGGGGAAAAATTAAATCCCAAATCTTTCATAAATGTCTTCGGCCGTGAGTGAAATCAGCTCAGTGCACGAGCATACTCTCAGCACACAGGTAGAGGCAAAGCTGCCTCTTCCTTGGCTGTGCAGAGCGGGTGCTGCTCAGGGCCAAGCACCAGAGTGGGATTGCCTTCAGAATTCAGTGTCTTGGCTTGCACAAGACCATTTCTGTTTTGTCTTTGGCAGCAACACAATAAAAATATACTTACTTGTCTTATTGCAAAGTGATGGTAAATGGTGGATTTGATCAGAGGTCGGCATGTAGCTATTTGGTGTGTTACTTCTTAAACACATACAAATGCTTCTCTGTTTACAGAGTCTGATTTTGAAACTTTGCACATGCTTCTGCTATCACAAACTCTTCCCTGCCATCAGTATGAAGAGTTCATGTTAAATGAGGTGTGTCTCTTCGGCAAAAGTCAGTAAACTTGGCTGGAAACATTAGTTACTTGGGGAATTCTTTCTTTTTCTTTTTTTTTTTTTTTTTTTTTTTTTTTTTAATGCTTCTGTCAGTTGCAGAGCTGGTTGGTTTGTAAAAGCATATATTTATCAGCAGCTGACATCATCAAATCATCAACTCAACAGGCTCTGCGTGGCATTTCCCCATGTGCTTGGACCAGCGACTGCTGCTGCGTTGAGCACTGGGACGCTGCTGGGTGGCACAGGCAGGTGCCTGGGGAGCGGGGTTGGGATGGGACAGGATGGCCAGGACAGGACAGCCAGGACAGGACGGCTTCTCCTGACCAGCAGCATTTGCCGGGCCACTGCAGGCACTGTGCTGGGCACTGGCATCACGCTGGGATTTCAGCAATGGCCCCAGGAACGTGGTTGATGCTGTTTGTTCGTTGTAGTCCGACATGGACGGTGCTTCTGTCCAGCTCCATGCAAACACCGTCTGTTACGTGTTTTTTCGTTTGACGGAGTGCTCCAATTTGCTGTGGGTTGTTTGCTACCCAAAAGGAGAATAAATGTCTTCGCAGCAAAGAAAGGAAAGCAGCGCGGGTTCTGGCTCCTGCGGCCAAGCAGCATCCGCTGCCCTCAATTTGTGTGCCCAGGGCTGCAGGGGGAGTGGAGGGGGAACCCCAAAGTTCTCGAGAGGGGCTGCAGCGGGCACCCCATCCGCAGCTCTGCTGTGCTGTGTGGGAGTGGCAGCCAGCACCTTTGGGTGCCCGAGAGCGGGCGCAGGAGGGCAGGCTCAGTCCTGGGCAGAACGAAGCCATCGCTGCTCCAGCGTCTCCTCTGCCCGTGTCTTGACAGAGACACCAGCACGACGCCTGAACCATGTGCGCCTTCATGTGATCTGGGACATGCGATTCGCCCCGGCCCTTTTAGACACGCAGTTGTGCAATGCAGCCTAGGCGGATTTTATTTTATACACTGCGGTGCCAGGAAATGGTGAGAGGCATGTTTCCTGTTCACGAGCTGATGATTAATTTTTCACTTGTGATTTGTGTCAGGCTGAATTTGGATAGAAGTTGGGATTTAATTAAAAATGCATACAAACAACCTCTAGGAATGTTTTTGGAGTAAAGCTACAATTTTATAAAGGGCTTGATGCATAGTAAGAAGTTCACTGAAAAATGTTTAGTGTCAACACCAAGAATGACTAACGAATACAAGGGGCTGATTCCTCATCAGTGTATATGGCCACGCAGAGCTCATAAATGTCTTCTGCGGCAGTGTTTTTTATGCTGGAGAGGGGGAAAAAAAAACAACAACAAAAAGCTTGCCTGGGCTTTCAGCTCCCTGTTGGTTTCTTTCTTTGAATGACCAAGTTGGAGGCTGAATTAGTTGAGTGAATAGAAATGGAGAAATGCAACTTCACCCTGCACGTCAGAGGCTGGGTTAGCACCTTTGAGTAGACTCCAGTTCTTGGTACTGAGCTATGTCTGGCTTCATGGTTTGGGGTTTTTTTTAGTATGTTAGCAGTAAACTTGCCCTTCTTGAATATATTTGAGTAGTTCATTTTAATTTCTCTCAGTAGATTAAAGTAATAGAGTATACACCATCATAATTTCAGATTTATTGAATTTATTAAAAGAATCCACCTGTAATAATGATGAGAAGTATTAAACAGGAGCAGCTCACCTAATCAGTCCTGG
Organism: Nettapus auritus; assembly: GCA_011076525.1. NCBI lineage: Eukaryota > Metazoa > Chordata > Aves > Anseriformes > Anatidae > Nettapus > Nettapus auritus. Next base: position 7,017,753 of record CM021788.1, read on the forward strand.
AAACTCAAACAGGAGCTTCCATCAGGACCTTTTCTAAAGCACTTTGTAAACTTGAACCCGTTTCTGCCGGGCTCCTGCCCGCAGCACCCGGCATGTCCAACCACACTCAGGCTTAGGCCTGGGGATGGAGGCTGGGGGCTCCACTCCCATCCTGGAGGCCAGCACCTGGTGGTGATGCTGTGGGGACCCCAGTGGGATGCCCCCAGCGTGCTCATCTCCCCACAGCCCCCCCGCCACACCAGGCACGCGCTAGTGCAGTCTGTGTTCCCAGCAAGCTAATGAGAAAATTCACGGAAAACGTGTAGATTTCGTGAAATATTCAGGAGGTTCTTTGTGTTAACATTTGGATTAAACTTCCCCCCTCGTGCCCTCCCCTCTCCCCACACACACGAGGACTAATCCATCTGTTTTCCCCTAGGAAGCTGCACAGCGGTATGAAGACGTACGGATGCGAGTTGTGCGGGAAGCGGTTTCTGGACAGCTTGCGGCTGCGAATGCACTTACTGGCTCACTCAGGTGGGTTGGAATCGGGGTGCTGGGGGTGGGGGGAGGCACAGAGAGTGCCCACCTGTGCCCACCCAAACGTGCTGCAGCCACCTGGCTTGTGCATCTCGTCCGGAAGAGGCTTCATCCTCTTCAGAGCAGCAAATTAGAAACTTCTAGTCCAGTGCCCATAACTTGAGGTGTATTTTTGTTTTTTTTACTTTGTTTTTAAAGTTTGTTTTCAGTTCTTTAATTGGGGAAATATTTTCCAGGCTAGGCAGCTTGGAATAACAAACTTCACGTACCGCTTGTTGCTCTGCGCCGCTGCCAGAGGTCCTGCGCCGCGGGCAGTGCCTCGGCTCCTGCGCGCCGCTCAGCGCGTGCGTCCCAACACCATGCTCCTCGCGTGCAGGCGCCCAGCACGGTTTCATTAGCAAAACCATTGCAGAATTAGGTATTCTTTGTCTAATGAATCTAACTATCGGGTTCAAATTATGCAGGCCCTTTAATTAAATAGATATAGGAAGGCTGGAATGCTGCGCTGGTGAGGAGGCTTGTGTTCTGCAAGTCAATTTAGCCTGACGTTCCTCTTGGTCATGCAGCACCGTGTACAGCTAGGTTTTTTTTAATTAAAGAGAAAAAAAAACACCACCACAGGCAGCCACTGGACCTGTTTGCTGAAATGTGGGGGGATCCTAGTCCCCTATTGAAGGGGCAATCACTGAGGGCAGCCGGTCCCACAGCTAAAGTCGTGCTGGCAGCGTGGCTCCCCAGGGATGCTGGTTCCTGCAGCCCAGCTTCTTTACGCAAAATCCGACCATGCGTGGCGGTATGGGTGCTCATCTCATTGCCTCGTGGGGAAGTACGCTGCCCACCGTCTGGGGCTGCCTCACTGCTTTGTGGGGGCCAAGCCCGCAGGGTGGGCTCTGGCCCGGGGACCGGGGTGCTAGCGGGTCCGGAGCCTCGTGGTGCCGGGTGCGGAGCTGGCGTCCTCCTCCTCCCCGCGGCTCTGGCGTGCGCGGCTTGTGTTTGTTACTGTCGCTTTGGCTCGCAGCCCGTCCCTGGCCGGCCGCCAGCCTTGTGGGTACAGTATGTACAGTGCACGCTGAGCCAAGTTTGTCATCGCGCAGGATTAATTTTTTCTCTAATCTGGCAAGGGCGGGGTGGGGGGGCAGGGTGAGCTCTCCCAGCACTCGAAAACAGCCACGGCGGATTCCAGCGCTGTTATTTATTAAAGCATGAGACCTTTGCACCTCTCCCCTTGCCTCCCCCCGGCCGGGATGAAGTGAGGCTGTGCAGGGTCGGCAGCGCCAAGGCTTGTTTTCAGCGCCCGGCATGCCGACGCTGCAAGCTCAAGTCCGTTTGCCTTGTGCGCAAACTGATGATTTAATTAGGAGTTTGTCCCGCAGGAGACAGGCACATCGGGATGGGTTGTGGCCCCCTCGCTCCCTGTTCCCCCCTCCAAAGGCCTTAAATGCCGAAGGTAGTAAACGTTGAATTTAATTGCAGTTTGCATTTAAAACTTAACTAACCAAGTGTTTATGAGTGATACCTGATGATAAAAGGTGTACTTAAGCTAATGAACCAATTAGGGAGCAGGTCTCCGTTGCCCCTCTGAGGCAGGGCGGGGGGCAGGGGGTGCACAGGTCCTGCCTGTGCGTCCTGCTGCAGCAGTGGCTGCCTTCGGGAGCGGTGCTGTGGTGCTGCTGGCTCTCAAACTTCAGCTGCCGGAGCTGGATGGATGCTCAGTCATCCCAGTTCTCTGATTTTTGCTTTCTGAACAAAATCTTCCTCAAGTGGGACTGGAGAAGTGATGACCTTCTTCTCAAGCTGAAATGCTCCAACACAAGAAGGCAAAACTGAAAGAACCCAAACAGGGACTTGCATGTTTTATCCTCATGGCTATTGACCACTTTGCTTCTTTCTAAATACAACCTGCCAAAAAAGTGATGGGGAAATAAGTGAATATTTTACAGGTGGAGCTAGTAATTATAATCCTTACAAATGTCCAAGCTAGCCCAATGGGGGTTTTGTGGTGCTTGGTGTGATGCTGAGGTTATTCAGCAGTGTTATCTCAGCAGCTTTCAGGTGCATGATAAATACTCCACCAAATGTTTACATTTCAGTATAGGCTTACCCTTAATGAAGTGCAAAGTATTGGTGTATGTGTGGTGCAGCTACATTAACACTGCCCACTCCTGAGATGTGCTTGCAAAAACTTTAAAGATTACATTAGAAGAATGACAGAGAGCTTCCTTTCCTAGAAAAATTCATTGTCAGGGAAAGTGAGATGAGAAAATCCCAGCTTGGGGGATTTACTCCTTTCCTCCTGCTTGCTTTGCCTGTACTTCTGGTCAGGAATCTGTGCCTTGGAGATGGATGCCATGGCCTTTCCCTTCTCCAGACTAAATGGGGACAAATCTGGGCAAGGCCATGCGTGCTGGAGAGGTGCAGTGTGTAGGCAGCAGTGTGCCCTTCTGCAGCAAACTGAGGTGCCGCCGACGCTGCCCTGGAGCCGCCTGCCCAGCTCACACGCAGCTTTCGAAACTCTCGGGCATTGTGCAAACTTTGGCAGCCTGGCGTGGGTGACAACCTGGAGCCTCGCCGCCAAGGAGCAAAAGTACTGGTCACAGCAGTGACGGGGGTGGGCTGGCGAAGGGACGGTGCCTTTGCAAAATGCTCGCCTCGGGAAGCGTGCCCCTGCATTTGTGCCTTGTTGACCCGGCTGGGCTGCAGCTGGTGGCACAGCCAAGGTCGAGGATGTGCCCTTGCGTTTCCTGAGAGCTACAGGGTAATGGAGGAGCAGCCACAAGTCTGGTGCAGTGCTGCCCACCTTGGTGCGAGGCGCTGGGAGCAGGATGTGGTCCCATCCCCACTGGGCACGCATGTGTAATGAACATAAACTTTCCTTCCCCTTCACGTTTGGTGGTTATCTCCCAATGAAGCACCGGGTGCTGGAGGATGTTTTATCAGAGATGGAGGAGATAGTTCATCGCGGTACCTCGCTCCTCCCTCCCCACGGCCGCGGGTATTGTTCACCGGTGTTGTATGTAAGAGGGAGCAGAAAGGGAAGCGCTGAGCCTCTTTGGGGATTTTTCCCGCCCCCCCCCCTGGCTGCTGTCCCGCGCTTGGTCCCCGAGTGATGTCAGCGGCCTGCCGGCAGGTCTGGATGTTCTGCCAGCATTCCTGCGTTTATGATCATCCGCAGATGTGCATCCAAGAACACACTGTACCCACAGCAGAAATTAATGCAGGCTTGACTGCCGGCCAACCCGCACACACAGGAGAGAGGAAGAAAGAAAACAAAAACTGTTTAATGCTGTTTATAAATTATACACTGGCTGATGAAAAATACATTCCCCCCCCCCCCCACCCCCCCCAATCCTTTCTGCCTCAAGAGTCTAAGCTGAGACCAGAAGAATATGGTTTGCTTTTAGCTCCTGTTTTGGCTCACTTCCTAGACCCGGCTGCTGATTCAGAGCCAGCTTATTTTTCCCCCCTTACCTGATAAAATAAATTTATTTTTCACCCGTCACTGCTTCTCCTCTCTCCCCACTTTTGGCTGCTCTTTGTTATTTAAGGTGTTCTGCTAAGCATTATGCGGAGAGCGATGCCAGGACCCATTACACCATAGTGCTCTCTGTAGCAAATAAATCTTACGCACATCTGTCTACATTAATACCGCTAAATATATGTGATCATCGCAGTGCAGCCCGTTTGCTTCCAGGTTTCTCGTCGTGCATGCTAGATGGGAAAGTTATGAAAGTTCACTGTAGGTCATGGGGATGGAGCCCCCCCAGCCCCTCTCTGCAGGGAGGACAGGCTGAGACCTCTCCCCACAGGCTGGGGGCGAGCTGGCGAGCAGCCCCCTGCCCCAAGACTGCGCCTGCCCATCCCTCCCTGCGCCGCACACGATCCATTTACATGGCTTTTGTGTTTTTTAATACTGCTAATGTTTATCATTTGCCCAACAGGCTTGACAGATTTTGTTTCCTGTAGAGCATCGCGGCTTTAAAGCCCCCTTGTTGCTAAGTAGCAGCCTCCCTGTACTGTAATGGGCTGATTTCGTATTCCGTTCAGCACTGTATCTTATTTTTGTATGCAAGACAAAGTGTTTTGATGGAGGACGATTGCAGAAGTGTCTGGAGGCTGTTTGGAGTTTTATGGGCTGTATAGTACACTGTGTGCTTTCTGAACAGAACACAGGCTGTTGAATTTTGGATTGGATTTGTCATTTTTTCCCCTCTGAGTGGAGGCTGTCAGATAGAACATTACTTTAAGGGTGGAGGAAAAGTGGAAATTATGTAATAACCTTTCTTTATTGTTGCTAAGCTGAAATTATTATTATTTTTTTTTAACCTGAAAATATCCCTTTCTACCTCTTCCTTCTCCCCTTGTCCCCAAGCAGCATTTGAATTTATGGAGCTGGCTGATGAAGTTTGGGTGATGACGTTGGTGGCAACTCTCCCCACCTCTCGGGCAGCCCTTCCTCCATGTCCCAGCTTCCCCTCCGCTTTTGGGAGACATGCGAGGGGGATGCTGCCAGGGGCCCTTCCCACTGGGGCCGGCCGCTGGTGGCGTTGGGCAGTGCTGGGGGCAGCAGGGTGCGGGTGGCCATGGGCGTCCTTCACCCACCACGGGCAGCTGGCTCGGTCAGTGGTGTGGTGCAGCAGCGCTTGGGCAAAGTCCCCTGGTGGAGGACAGCCTTCACCCTGTCCTGCCCAATGTGGACGTGGTGCAACTCCTGCCACCTCTCCTCCAGTCCCCAGAGCCAAAGGCTTCAGTGCCAAAATAAGAAACACCAGAGTTCGGCTTTGGTTCGTCCCTTCGCTGCCACATTCAGGTTTTTGGCGAGGTTTCTGCTGAGCATCCCTTTCGTCCCTGCACTTTGGGAAGGAGAGCGCTGCCCTGCAGCTCGGAGGCATCTGTAAAGGAAGCACTGTGGTGGCTGAGCATCCCGCCAGAGCACCCCTGGGTGCGCTTGGGTGCCTTTTGTTGCTCTTTGCTGGCTAGCTGGAAAAATACACGGAAAATACTTGGGTTTTATCCTGGGGATAAACCTTCCCGGTGCACTGCTGCCTACTATTTCCCTCTTAGGTCCACAGCACGAAGCGGCGTGGTGCTGCCAGCAGCCTCCCCAGGGGAGGGCTGCTCTGCCCTAGGCTGCAAGGGAGGGGGCAGCTGCGGCCAGCGAGGCCGTGGTTGGAGGAGGCCGATCGGGGGCTGCTGGTGGGGGCCAGCACTGACAGGCGGAGGGGATGGGCGGCAGCGTTGCCCCCACGGGCTGCACCCACACCCCGGCAGCGCGGAGCATCACTGGGAGATGCAGCGCTGAGACTAGCTTGTCCTCCGGTGCTGGGGCTGACATCCGTGCATCCAGGCTCGGTTTAGAAGACTGACTTTACCTTTTAAAACCTGCACCTTTTTTTTTTTTTTTTCAATTATTTTATTTTTTTGGCACTTCAAAAAAAAAAAAAAAAAAAAGGAATTAAAAGAAAACCCTTTCACATCTCTCTAAATCCAAGCCCGGTTTGCAGCTTGATCTTTTTTGGCCCTTCTTGGATGTCTTTTATTTTTTTAGTGGAAAGTACTAGAGATTTTCATAACTGTCTCTTCCACTTGAGTGAAATAGGGGAGAAGGGAAATAATAATAATAATAATAAAAAAGCAGCTTTATGTGGGCAAAAGAAGAAAACAAGAGAATGGGGTAGAGAACAGGCTAAATTTAAAATTGTAATTGGCTGACTTCCACAGGCTTGCGGGTGTTTTAATGACTCATAATAACTTCATTTAAAACCAGCTGAGCAGAAAATAGATTGGAGAGGAGCCTCAGGCCATTATGGATTTGTTTTTTTTTGACAAGCTCTGTTTTCGGCAGCCAGGAAGGCACTCACAGAGGGCTCGGCTGTTTTCTCTCTCTTAGAGTTGGTGGTCTGCCCAAGAGAGATTGTATAGAAACCAGGGCTTGGATTTTTTTTTTTATTTTTTTTTTTTTACTGATTAAAAATAGATGCCTTGAGGTATTATTTTAGCATCACTGTTTTTTTTTTCTTTGCACTTTTGATGTGGTAAATGGAACATAAATAAAATTGTTTTTGAAATTACTGAATTAATTAGGTAGTAAAGCGACGACAGTGCATAAATTTACTTGGCACTTTTTTTAATCCATATTTTTCCCTCTCTCCACCTTCTTGCCAATTACAGCATTTTAATAATATATAATCCCAAATTTTTATTAATCCCTTGTGCTTGGGGGAGGGGACCAGAATAAATTCTGTATCATACTTGCGGGGTTGTCACTTCAGACCGCACGTTATATATGTTACAGTTGGGAAGTGTCTAAGGGTTCTTGTCAGCGTGCCAGTCCTGTCTGATGACCCTCCTGGAGATGCAGTGCAGGCAAATACTGCTTTTCCTGTTTTCTACCTCAAAACAGTGGTGATATGTTTGCTTGGGTTGAGCCCCTTTGTGCGCATCCTTTGGCTGCACTGTGCTTTTTGGGTGAGTGCGTTGTGCTGCTGGGCAGAAATGTGGGGCTGTGGGTGATGCTGCGTCTTGGCATGCCTGCCCCATCCCAAGGAGGACCCTGAGAGGGCTCTGTGCCCACCACCTCTCCCCGTGACACTTGCGCCGAGCGCCTTTGGGCATCCGCAGGGCATGGCTCCAGCTCGCTCCCCTTGGCCACACCGTCCAGCCTGTTCCTTGGGAGGGTATTCGCGCCTCCTCCTCTTTTTCCCTTTCCTTCTTTTTTTTTTTTTTTTTTTTTTGGAAGTATGTGGGTTGCCATTTGTATTTTTGAAGTTGTTCTCCCCACTGCCTCAGCCTCCTTTCGTCTTTCTCTTGGCTACAAGCCCCATAAAAGTTTATCACAGTCAGGGATGGTTAAATGGGCACAGGAAAACAGTGGTTTAGTAAATTGTAAAATTAGTTTGGAAGGTTAATGAGGCATGGCTTGTCTGCTGTCGGAGAAGAGGCAGGTTTGCGTAGGTAGCTGAGCACCTAGCAAGGGCTCGCTGGGGGCTCTCGGAGGCGGGGGGATTGTGCCGGAGAGCAGGGTGGGAACGGGACACCCGCGGCCCAAGTCCCTCGCATGACCCGCGCCATGGCACGAGGCAGTCGGTGGGAGGACGGGGCAAGGGCCGGCTGCGGCAGGGACACCGGTCTGTCCCTGTCTGTTTGTTTTTCCCTGACTCTGGAAACGTCACCACTGCACTTGTAACGCAACACCTCAATTACGGTATAGGAGGGGGAAATCAAAGCTTTGGAGCAGCCCAGCAGCTTCAGACCTGCTGCCTGGGCCACAATTACGGTCTTGGGAACACCAAAGGCAAGCGGACGAGTGTCATTTTTAACCAGTTAGAACATTTTACTACTTCCTAACATCACAGGCGTTAAAACTGGAGAGCCTACTTCTTGTCCCCAATAAAGTAATTAAACTGAATGGGCGTTGGGAAGTATTATGTGGGTTGATAGTGACTAAAAATAGAATAGCTCTGTTTTCAGGTCCACCAAGCCTTTTCCTGACAGCTCAGAGCCATCCTGGGGCATTGCCTCACCAGGACCAGCCTTTGAGGCGCAGGAGATGCAGCCCAGCACTAAGGCTTGCAGTTTGCTGTATTCCACAGGAAAAGTTGAGCCAGACAGCTGGCAGTTGATCAATTGTCTCCACGTTTCGCAGGGTAAATGCCCAGGGGAGTCTGAAAGAAGCTATTCTTTCTTTTAAATGGATTAAAAATAGCGAGGGCTGGGGTCGGTGGCTTCTGTGTGCCCTTGGCACAGCAGGTAGGGTGCCCACGGGGCTCAGCACGGCCGGGGCATGCTGCCTGGTTCTGGTGCTAGGGTAGACGTGCAGCCTGGGGCTTTGGGGGGGAAAAGCTGCAGAAAAGGGGTCAAACAGCAGTGCTGCATACATGGCATCTGTGGCTGGCCAGTGGGTGATGGATGTGGCGCAGAACCCTGAGCTGGGACAACAGCCCCAACCTAGGCTTGTGAGCCCTGGGCACCGCATCCACCCTGGTGGGGAGAGGGGGCTTGCAAGGAGCTCTCGAGGTTGCTGTTTCAGGGATCTAATTTCTGAGAAGCTGAGCGCATCATTCATGCTGTGTCATTAAAGTAAGCATCACTCATCCCCATGTCACGGCACGAGCAGGCTTAGCCCCACAGGGAGGAAAAACCTGTCCAGCGAGGACAAGAAGGGCCGAAAAAGCTCAAAAAGCTCCTGTTGGCCACTTCCCTGCTCCATGCTGAGCCATGCTGTGGTGAGTGAGCTGCTCCTCGTGTGTTTACGCCAGCCTTTTGCTGCAAAGACCTTTATTAGGCAGGAGCTATAAATTTGCTCGTACAGATATAAATGTACGGCGGAGACTTGTGTGCCAATTACAAGGCATGCTCTGAAACACAGCTGATACTTGGCAGCACGTTAAGTCCCATCCCATTGGGAAGATCATCTGAAGATATCTATGTACTGTAGGCAATACAAGCCACTTGCTAAAAATACTCTCCCCAAACTTCTGTTTACATTTTAATAGACTAATAGTTTCTATGGGTGTTATTAAGAAAAGGAGGGGAGGGGGGAGGAGAGGGAGAAAAAAGCCAACAACAACAACAAAAAAAAGCCCTGACACAGTCTCTTGATGTAGTGCTTTCAAATATGTCATGCTCCCTCTAACAAACATCTAACTGTTTTTTCTAAGCACTGTTATAATAAGCTCAGATGTTGGATGACATTTTTCCTGGTGACTCACATAGTAAAATTAACCTTGAACTATTTACATATTCAATCGCCGTACTCTCTCCTCCTCCTCTCCTCTGAGCGTGTGTACATTACAGGAATTCTGGCTCAGGATCAGTTTTTGTTTTGTTGATTAAAAAAAATTCCCTGCCTGGAGTACACATCTACTTGAGTGAAAGAACACACAGTCCTGGCCTTTGGAAATTGGCAGGCAGCGTGCTGTTCCCTGACTGATAAGAGGTACTGTAAATAAAACTGTACAGCATAGCCTGTTGTAAAATGCCCCGTGTCTGTACTTATTGTTCTGACAGCTTATGCTTTTTTTGGGTATGCTGTTTTGGTACACTCTGTACTTCCTTATGTAACCAAGCATGCATATCTCATCAGAACATTCACCCTGTTTATTTTAAAATCTCAAGGAATTTTTCTGTCCCCCTGCCCTCCCCACCCCCTGGTCAGCTGCTGGCAAGCGCCTCGTGGCTCTTTGCTTCCCATCTCTCAGGGCTGTTTCGGCACTCCGGGCACCTCCCCAGCTCACCCCCACCTGCACAGGCACCCAACCCACGACCCCCCTGCCCAACTGGGGACCGGACCCTGCTCTGGGCTTTCCCCACCATGGCTCTGCTGCAGCAGGAGCAGTGCCCATGATGTCCTGCCTGCGCGTGGGGAGGGTACAGCAAAGCCAAAACGTTGCTCGGCACAGTCCCGGCCCTGGTGCCCTGCGGGGCGCGTCGCAGCAGGATCGGTGCTGGTGCACCTGCGGCTGGTTCAGCTGCTCTACATGGGGAAAACTTGTTGCTGCATCAGGTTGATGTAACCTTATGGATTATGCTTCACAGCAGTGGGTCTCGGAGAGCTTAAAGTGGCGATGGAGAGTCATTGCCTTGGCAACTGCCTGCTGTACATCATCTGTGCCGGGAGGCTGCTTGGGGAGGGGCAGGCGGCTGCGGCCCTATTGATCGGGGTCCCGTGGGTGTCCAGGCAGGCTGCCCCACCACGGAGCCCCCCTGGCTGTGGTCCTGTATGACAGTACATCTCCTGCTGCTGGGGTGGGCACTGCCCAGCCTCCCCTTCCTGCTGCATGCACGCAGCAGGAAGGTGTGCTTGGCCGCCCCATCGGCCAGGCTGTGGGCATCTGCAGGTGGGCTGGGTGGTGCCCCCAGCTTGGGGCTGGTCGGGGCTGCGGTCACGGGCTCAGCAATGAGGTTTTGAAACTTTGTGTGCTTCTGAGTCCCCATCGTTTACCAGTGGGGATGGATTTCAGGGCGGGACACTCGGTCAGTGACCAGGCTGCTGCATCCCCATCCCCACGCACAGTTTGGCTGGGGGGGACATGGGAGCACTGGTCCTGTGCTTCCTTCCAGGCATGCGGCCCTGGGTGTCGCACACAGCACACACTTGTGAGGAAAAATGAAATTAAAAAACAAAAGCGTTGCGGGGTCCCGCTGACCTTATGGGTCACTGATCCAGGAACAAAACATCCTGAGCAGGCTCTGGCATGACGGCCAGTGATGGCTTCCAAGCAGCAGTGACCTCTCCAATTATGCTGGTAATAGAACCCTGCTCGTTATTAAAGCCGTCCTTTGGCGAAGGAAGGGGGCAGCTGGCATCAGGGTCCCCGCAGTGGGGTGCAGGTGCCCGGTCACCACGCATCCCCCAGCACGTGGGAGCCGGGCCGCGGTCGCCCCGTGCTGTCACTGAAATGCACCTTCTTATTTATTTTTTTGCGAACAGCCATGTGGTTTATGCACACTTGAGTTGTTTTGAATGCAAACTTGACATCATAGCGAAGGCAGCAGAGAACAACATATGCACAGTAAACAGGCAGACTGTCTTATTGATTAACAGATGAGACCTCTATTATCGATCAAAGCTTGGCGAGAAAATTTATCACTTTTAATTTCACTGCTGCCAAATATTTCTGCCTGTGAGCCAGCCGTTACTAAGACAATTTAAAGGCGAAGGAATTCTCTTGTTAATGGATCTCGTGATACCTCCGTCTCTCTCCGTGTCTCCTTTTGTTTCACCACTGCACATCCGCACGCAGGGAGGAGCCAGGGGCTTGGTTCTGGGCCACGATGTGGAGGGGCCGCGGGGACGGAGCTCCGGGCATGGCCGCGGGGCTCAGCGAGGACCCGGGGCACAGCGCTCCGCTTCTTCCCCTTCCTGCCACCTCGAAGGCTGCTCCTCGTGCTCTGGTCCACGCGTAGGTTCTCACAACAGCTGAATCGAACTTCAAAATCTAACAAATGCGCTCACAGCTTTGTCCTGGCAGCATATGCGCTGGAGATAGTACGCATTGTTAATCTAGTTTTATCTGGAAGTTACTTATCTGCTGTTAGACATCCTGTTTTTTTTCCTTGTTCTAACTAGCGCCTCTGACCCGCCACACGCGGCACATGTTGATAGTGATTTTCTAAGAATTCCCCTGAATACCACATCTCTCTCTCAGTCAAAGAAGTATCTGTGCTTCTCACTAAATAGTGTTGTTTCTGCCACGTTTCTTATCAGATGGTTCTGCCTTCTCTTTCCTCTCATCTTCTGATACTGGTAACAACTGCTACAATAGGAAGGGGCAGGAAACCGATTAAAATTAGATCAGTTACAACTCTAATGAAACTCATTGATGTTTAATGATTTTTTGAAAACAAATATTTAATTTCTTCTTGGCAAGCAACTGCTTAAAATGAAAGAGCAGTGCAACGTCAATAGTATATCTGTGCGTTATGCTGTTATTTGAAACTAGCGGAAGAATGGGACTGAGAAGGGCAGCTACTTTTTTGCTGCCATGTGTGGGCTATAAAATATTAAGTCCCTCTATTGAACAGATTCTGTGTTTTATGAAGTGAATGGCTTTAAAAATACATGCGTTCCTAGAGGAGTGCTCTTCATATCACTTTCATGCTGCTCGCTTGTATTGGTTCTGTGAGAATTGTATTTTCTCTATAGGAATGGATAAATCCTCTTATTGGATGCTGGTGTGAAGGAGTTTTGATTTTGGATATTTGCTGCCGACCTACTCCAGCCAGCATGGCTTACGCCAGCCGTGTCCCCGTGAATGGCTTCAGTGCAGGGGATGCTCAGCTGTGCCTGCCCGGAGCCCGGTGGCGGGGAAGGTGCTGGCAGAGTCAGCAGGACTCTGCAATACCTTTTGCTGTGGTGATTCTCCCAGCTTCAGTTTCTGCTGGTTGATCTGCAACCCTCCGCTGTGCGTGCCATCTGAGTAATGCTCGTTTTCTCCTTTGTTTTTCTAGCGGGTGCCAAAGCGTTTGTCTGTGATCAGTGCGGTGCACAGTTCTCAAAAGAAGATGCCCTGGAGACACACAGGCAGACACATACTGGTATGTTGACTTTTCTTTTTTTGCTTAACTCCTTCTCCAAACAAACAGTGCAGAAGGAAGTGGTGTGCGTGTTGCCTCCCACCCAGGATAGCGAGGCTTTCCTGGAGACCTTTTCCAGGCCCTGTTACTTCTCCCACAGGCAGCTCTTGTGTCTGAGGGAGGAAATGATCCTGTGTCCCACCACCCTGCTCCCAGGGAAAGCAGCAAAGCAAGAGAACCACAGTGTTCCTTGCTTGAACTGCTAGTTACGTGTCCTTTCTGCTCAATTCCATGCAGAATGACTTTAGCAAAGCAACTCCTGTCTGTGTCCAAACTCACAGTTCTGACCGCAGAGTCAAAAGATAAAACAAAATTAAATGAAAAGAGCTTTTCTTTGAGCTGATGGCAGAGAAGGGAGCAAGCCAAGGTTGACCCTCTCTGTTTGGTCTTGTCCTGTTCTGTCCCTAAACGGCGATCCTTGCTAAAAGAGAGCGTTCAACCTTTTGTTTCAGGAATTCTCAAAGTTAGGCTGAGTTTCCGACAAAAAGCAAAGTGGGAGAAGTGTGGGGTGCTGGGAGCACGGTTGGGGACAAGCACTGCCCTTGAGCCAGACCCAAGAGCCGAGGGTTTGAAATAATTGCTGTTGGCAAGCTCCCGTGCTGCAGGAATTGCTAAATCGCGCTGCACCCATCTTCTGGGTACCGGCCTGTTCATTCTGTGTGTTCGAGCCAGCAACTCCAAGACCTCTGTAATTTCCTCACCACCTTCCAGGCGATTGGTTTGTTGCTCTCTTGATGGAAGACCTGATGTTGTAAACACAGCTCTAAAACTCAGGTGTAATGCTCAGCAAACTTTTACTGAATTTGACCAGCATGATGGCACTTGGCCACCATTTCAGATTTTGAGAGAAGCTTTCCAAGGGATAAATAATGTTGTCAAGAATGTTTTGATTCTCAGGAGCCTAAGAGTGATGCGTTATAAATTGTTTGAGAATCCCAGCCTACACTGACAGTGCTGTTCCTGTTTTCAAAGCATTTATACAAATAATTTCACTGTGTTTGGTGCTCTGTGGAGGTTTCTTCTTGCTGCCTTGAGGTCTGTGCGTTGGTTCAAGTACCTGCTGGGTGCTGGGTGGTTCAGCATGAGCAGGCACGCAGCTGCTCCTTGCCAGGCTGAGATGCTGAGTGGGGACATGAGTCTAGTGGGTCCCGTGGGACAGGGGATGCCTGCCTGCAGCCACGCTGCATAGGCTTCCCAGTCCCTTTCCCAGCACAGAGCTCAGATGTGCACAAACCTCCCCCCCGATGCTCACGTGCAGCTGGGTGCTTACCGCGGCCGAGCCATCATCATCTGCACTCTATGCTCATGCCATTAACTGTGCCACTTCCCTGGTGGGGAGCTTGGAGTTCTGGCTGCCAGGTGCCTCCAGCTTTTCTCTCGTTGTTGTTGTAAGCTCTCCTATGTTGACTGTGGGCTTTGGTCGCATTGTTAGTAAATTGCCTGTTTTTCACATGCAGTACTGCTGGCTCCAACCAATCTGTCTGTGCAGGAGCAGAACCCCATCTGCTACCCCACCGTCAGGAGTTGAGCCGGCAGCGCTTGTCACTAGCACACGGTGTTCAGACAAATAAAGAACCATCAGTGCACCGTGAGTCACTCCTGCAAACCACCATGTAATATGCCAGGCTAATAAACAGAGGAGTTAGCATTACAGCATTGTCTTAGCTTCTGTGATTTGTAAGAGTGAGGTAGCCCAAGCTCTTCTTCCAGTGAGATGTAGACACGGGGCACTGATTCACTAAAGCCTATTGCACTTGTTGCTTAGCATTAAAATATGCATGTAGGAAACCATAGTGCAGAAAATACGAGGTAATTTGACTGCTCCCTCTGTAAGGAAAACGCTGGTCCTTTCCAAAGAGCTATCAACAGTTGGCTTTTGCCATGTTTCTTTTATTGTGCTTTCCAGCTCTTTGTTTTAGATGTGATCAGCCCTTGGTAAGCACAAGAAATTCTTTACGCCTGATACCTGGTGACAAATACATATTGTAAATGCTGCCTTTCCCAGAATGGTTTTGTTATGGGGCGCTGAGGAACTCACATCAGGCAGTACCAGGTGGAGTCTTTGAGTAGCTCCTAAAAACAAAACCAGAGAAAAGAGCCCCCTCTTCTCCGTGCTATATTAGGAACAGTTTAAATTAGTACAAGCTAGTCTTTCAATGCTGAAAAACTGATAAATGCCATTAATGGCTGCATTTATACTCAGAGGTTGAAATTCGATGCGTGGACACTATGTTGGCATGCAAAACATGAACAGTTTTGTGCCAGAGGTTTTAATGACCGATCAGTAATATAAATTGCTGCGTCACTGAGCAGGAATAGGCTCAGCACGTCATTTGATCTGGAAACTTTGCTGGCCAAGCAGCAGGTAATAAATTTTAAAGTGATTGCCCTCCATATTCAAAGTCATGCTACTTGAGGCTGGACCTTACAAATCATAATCTTTTTAGCAACTGTATGCACTGTAGGTTAGGAAGGAGAATGACTCTCGCGAGGGAGCAGCCAGCAGAGTGAGGAATTGAGTTTGGCTTGTGCCTCTTATGCTGTGCCTGCAAGTCAGTGTTTGGACGAGGGGTCTGCCAGGGCAGTGGCCAGCCCCGAGGAGGTGGCCCTGCACGTTTCAGCCGTTTAGCACAGCTGAGCATCGCGCACTCCTGGGGAGCCGTCGCCTTGCGGCAGCTGGGGCTCCACAGCCCTGCCCCGGGCAGCGGGCACTGCAGGGTGGGCAGGCGACGGAAGCCTCGTCCTGCTGAAAACCAGGTGGAGCAGTGCAGTGAGTGGCCTTCACTGGTGACCTTGAAAATTGCGCATGGGTTGGAGTCAGTCTGATGGGAAACCTTGGGGCTGGACCACCGCGGGCTGCCAGGCAGCCTGCGTGCGTGCCAAAGCTCAAAGGGTGACATGAGAACTTAGCACGGTGGAACACGGTGACCCAGGTTTAAGCAGGTTTATCATCACCTCCTCAAGCTGTAAACACACGCGTCTCAGTTACACATCAGAAATGGGCTTTATGGGCAGAGGAGCCCACACTCACTGAAATTAATAGCTTCCTGTTGTTGTGCGGCTCTCAAGTAGCGCTGCCTGTGGCATAAGAAACATTCCTCCAATACAGTTGCTATAATTAACTAGTTTTCCAAATAACGACATCTCCCAGAAAAGGTTTTTGAGCGTCCTCCTTTCGTCCTTAACAGCAGGTTGTTTGGCAGACTTTGTGAAAGACTTTCACACTTTCCCAGAAAAAAAAAAAAAAAAAAAAAAAATGCCCTTTTTTGGTAGATGCTGGGACGAATGGCTTCAAGGATGGTTTAGAAGTTTCATTGAGAGAAGCTCAACAAATAATCATTGCAGAGGGCTCCTTTGGTACTGGTCTACCAAATAGACTTGTTTTGTTCAGAAACGCAGCATTTAGTAGAGGGTGCAGCACCTGTCTGCAAAAAGCCAAAAACAGTCGCTGGTTTTCTGGATGACCTGAAGCTTGAGAGGTTTTCTGAAATGTATGGATAAGGTAAAGAACTCTGGGTTTCTTTTCCACATACAGAGCCATTTCCCAGGCAGTTAGTGTATAAAAACCTTCCTTTATCTCACAGTTTTTCATTGTCTTTACTGCTCCTCTGAAAGACAATGCAAAATATTAAGCCAACTTGGCATAAATTTCCTTGTACTGACTGCTATCAAACAGCAGCTGTCTTATGGTGGAAAAATTAAGCCCTTCTTTCAGTTGCAAGGTAAAATCTATTAAAGGAAAAAGTCATTTCTGCCTGTAAGCACAGGGGTGGCTGTGCCTATAGCCCAGTCGGCTCTAGACTGAGAGGTTCTTTCTGGGTGTTCACTTTGCTTGGCCTCTGTCCTACAGCAATAGGAAAAGCAGCAACTGTTCTGGCTCATCTTCATAGCAGTGTAAGCTCAGTGCCATGCCGGGGGGAGAGTGTGGAAAATTACTTACTGTTCTCCTCAGATTTAGAGGAAAAATGAAATGTATTCAGGAGAAAACCAAGTACCCCCAAGCAAAGCTTTCACTGGTGGGGCTCTGGTAGCCCGTTGCTGGTGTTTGTGCTAATGGGGCTAGGGCTCGGCTGGTCTTGGTGCTTGTGAGCCATGGACTTTTAAAAATATCAGAGGTGATTTGTATAGAATTTCCCCTGGTGTGCCAAGGCATTTAACACATGAAAGCCATGGATGGGGCAAAGTCACACGCGCTCGGGAGCCGGTGTCATGCGCTGCTGCTGGTACCGTCAGGGCGCTCGCGTGGGTATGCGCTCACCCTAATTTCGTGGTGCTGGGTGCAGGGTGCCTGACGCTGCCTTTGCTTCCTTCGTGCGTGATGGGTGCTCGCTCCATGGAGCGGCCACAGGAGCCCCTGCAGCACCCCCGGGTGCCACCCCTGTGGTGTCACCTCTGCGCTGCTCAGCAGCCCAGCTCGGCAGCGTCTGCATCCCACGCACCGTGCTCGGTGGTGGCAGGAGACATTCTTCTGTCCCCTCTGGCAGGACCCCACTGTGGTTTCTCCTCCTGCTCTCTGCAGGAGCTGTGACTCCTGGGTGCTGGGGGCCATTGGTCCCCTTCTCCCACCCACAGCGGACGCCTCCGTGGCAATACTGGCACTGGGGTGCAAACAGCAGAAAGGAGTTAATAAAACCAATGTGTAACTGAAAATTGAAAAGCTATAAATCTCCCCTTTTTTTTTCCTGGGATGTTGGTAGCATTTTGATTTAATAGTTGGACAAACACAAGGGTCTATTTTATTCAGAGTTTACAGGCCTCAGGGCTGTTATTCCTCCAAATTTAATAGCATTGAAATTGCAGGGTTTGCGATAATTTGCCTATCACTTTCTGCTCTCCCATTGATGTTTATTGTCAGCGGGATGGAATCTCAATCCGATTCACTTAGATAACATGTCTGTTAAACATTTAGATAATTGTGCCATCATTAACTTGTCACATTATTTTAGAGATTCAAAACAGTAGTGTGGTAAGTGGAGGTACGAAGGGAAAAAAAATCCTGCACATGAGAGCAGGAGTCTGGGGAGAGGAAAAGCTGGCAGGGGCCGTGGCTGCCCTGTGCTGGCTGCAGGGTGCACCCACCAGCACCGATGCTCATGGCCCTGTGGAGAACGTTGCTCCGTAGCCACATGGAAGGTCAGGCTTTCCTCTCTGGGTTTGCAGAGCTTTATCCTTTTTTTTATGTGCCCC
The DNA here is from genome assembly GCA_011076525.1 of Nettapus auritus. NCBI lineage: Eukaryota > Metazoa > Chordata > Aves > Anseriformes > Anatidae > Nettapus > Nettapus auritus. The sequence continues at coordinate 7,035,534 of CM021788.1, forward strand.
TCCCTTCCCCCCCCGCCAAAAAAAAAATAATAAATAATCAGCTCCTGCTTTCACTGAGGTACACAGTGAGGTTTTTTTTAGCCCAGGACAGAGTGAGCACTTGGCATTTTTCTGTGAGAACAACCCCCCCCCCCCCAAGGTTGGGGGTCTGGGTTTCCATCGGGGCTGGGAAGCACGATGGGAGGAGGCAGGGCTGAGGCAAAGCAGTGCTGTCATCCTGCCCCACACCCTCTCTGTGTTTGGCAAATTTAAACTCAGTCCACTTAATTATGTATTTGTCTAATCTCCTTTCTTTTGCTTCACTTTCTCTGCCTCAAAATGGCACTGGCTTAAAAAAAAATCAATGATGTTGTTGGCACACATCACCCTATTTTTTCAATATTGGAGACCGAGGTTTCTGCATGAGCACCACAATGAGTGTAGTGGTGTGTACCAAATGTTGTGATGAAGGAGGAAATCAGCCCCTTTTCCAGTGCCCCCTTCAGCCTTATCCATGCCTGGCACTAGGAGCCACTGCTGAAGTGCCACAGAACCCCGGGGCTTTCGCTGGCTTCTCATGGAGCCCTCACAGCACCCCCAGCCCTGTGGGGTTTCTCCCAGAGCTGGGAGGAGGCAGAGACCCAGTGCCCCCACCAGGGGATGGGGATGGGGGGGTTGGATTCGGCTCCCACCCCCGAGCCCCCAGCAGCAGCTCTGCACTCTTCCCCAGCCAAACCAATGCAGCATCTCCCAGCGTGCCTGCGACTTTCTATTGCTGTTTCACAGTACTCCAGAGGGCTTTAAGAGAGCATCTTGATTGGGCTTATGGGGAAAATACCATCAGATAGCATTTTTCTCCATAGATAGAGATAATGTACTGTAGTATTAAGTATGTTTAAATGTAATTATCCCTCCTGTACTCAGTTGCATGAAACCAAGTGGAAGAGGAGAGGATGTAGCAGGTCAGCTGAGCTGTGTCCGGGCTCTCCTGGTCTGCCTCGGGATGCTGCAGGGAACAGCAGGAACACTTCTGGGGCAGGTTGCATGAACAGGTTGGTGCAGAGCAGGTCCTCACCATCAGCCCTTGCATCGTTTCCATCCCCTCTGTGCCTGGACAGAGCTGTTCAAATCAGGGCTTTCCCATTCCTTTATTTTGCTGCTAGAGTTGTGTTGACTATTAGCAAACAAACAAAACAGTTAAACTTAAAATTGTACTGCAGGCTTCGGTGTGTGTTGCCTGACTGCGCGAAACCTTGGCATGTCTGCCCTGTAATAGCTCCAATTTCAGATGCAAATACAGACGAGGGAACAATAAACATTTTGGTTTTTCATTACGAAGAGAAAACTTCCCTGAGCACAGGAGTCTCTGCAGAGCAGTAGGCTGCCTCCTGCCCCCACTGGGATGCCCCTGCTGTGCAGGCAGGGGCTCGAGCCCTGTGCCAGGGGCCTGAGAACCCGGGGTGCCGGGACAGGGTCGTGGCTGCCCTGGCTGCAGGGAGAGTGCGGGTGCTGCTCTGAGCAAGCAGAGGAAGATGGGTCCAGGGGGATGAGTGAGCTTGCCCCTTCATCACAAAGTGGGGATAAGCAATGCTGATTTGGGAAAAGCAGTGGCGAGAGCCTGCTGTGGGACCAAAACTGGGAGCCGAGATGGACACTGGGCAGTACCACCACCTCTTCTGGAGCTACCCTTTATTTATCGTGCTTGAACTCCCTGGTTGCATTTCACGTCTCTACAGGTGGGAAGCTGGCCCCACAAGTGCAGCACGTGTGGATAGGCTGCCCCATGGAGGAGCTGTCCTGGGGGGCTCATGTCCCCTGGTCCATGGGGTGTTCCCCATCCCTGGTTGCTGGGCACAGATGCTGTTGGGTGACAAGTGTGGGTGCCCTGCGCCCTGCCAGAGCTCTGCGATTTGAATAACAAGTGCGACGGGAGAGGGTGGAGGAGAGGCCGAGCAGCTAAGTCAAAGAGTGCACAAATTTTGGATTTTTCCATAATGTAGCAAACTTTTGTTCCAGGGCTTCTCTTGTGCCAGAAAAGAATGTTTCAGGCATCGTTGCCAAGTCTTGCGATATTTTGGCAGCTCTCATAGTGCTTTACAGACCTGGAGCCCTATGAACACATCTGAAAGGAGTGCAAAGAGAAAACTGTAAATATGCAAGAAAACATCAGCTCCAAAGCTGTTTTTTTTTTTTATAACACGCCTGTGATTTTACTTTTGGACGTGAGCTTGAAGTTTGAGCACAGGGGTATGGCAGTGTTGAGAAGACTGAATGGCACAGGGTCAGTCCAGCCAAGCCACGGTGGCTGGTCTGGGGGTCTTGTGGGCTTTGGTTTGGGTGTGAGCATCACAATTCCTCACCAGAGGTGGAGTGCAATGTAACAGATGGGAGTGGAAAATGTGGGTGCTCGACTCTCTCAGCTGGAGGTGAACTGCAAACCCTAAGCTTGCAAAATAAACCGGGTTTCCAGCAAATCTCTGCCTTCTTTGCTGAGGTTTTAGCTGCCACATGTGGAGGGTGCAGAGATGTTCCTGGCACTCTCTAATGCCCGATGTGCCCAGGTGATCAAACAGGATTGTTTTCCAGGCTGGAAAACCTCCATTTGGCCCATGGGAGGTGCTGAGAGGCACCTCCCAGGGTTTGCTGTTTCTGTAACGTGGGCACTTCTGAAAGTACAAAATGCCAATCGTGAGGATGCTTTCATGACTTAAGGATAAGGAGAAAATAAATATGTGGTTGTGGCTGGGTAGATGTTTTTGCCCCCTCTGCATGTGCCAGTCTGGTTTTTCACTTCAGCATCTGTTTCCACTCTTCCTTCAAAATATGCACCAAAAACTCAAAATAATGTTTTCTGATGAGCCAATAGGATCAGGTGAACATCCAGCATCTGAAATATTGTCATTGAACTGAAAGCTAGGTTTTGGCAGGTACATGCCTGTGTTTGAACAGTTTTCTGGTGGTCTAACAAAAGGGAGAGGTCTCCAGCACTTCAGTAGTGGATTGGAGATCCCAACCGTGCCAGCTCCTTGGAGGTGACGTTCCTGGGTTCTGGCACTGATGGGAGCCTGATGTGCCAAACTCAGGTGAGGCCTCTTCCATGAAGCTCTGCTCGTAAATATATTCATAAGAGCCTTGGAAAAAAATAGTACATGGTTAATTCTGAGTGTTCAGCAGGGAGAGGGACTCGCTAGCTCAAACATTTGGTTGTGGCAGAAAGAGACAAAAAAGATGACCCAAGAAAGGACAAAACCACATAGTTTAAAGTGGAATGGTCAGAAAGCATCCAAAATGCAAACTCCCAAGTTTTTTAAATAAAAAAGATCAGCTTTCTTTCGAAACAGTTTCCAAACTAAAAATGGCAGCTGCAAGAGCATAAAGAGGCAAAGCATCCGTCTTAATCAGATCATGATGGGCTGATATCTTATTAACCCCGAGCTGCTTTTGGTGAGCAGCTGTGGCCGCGAGAACAGAGGCTCTGCCCTGGGGCCAGGAGCTGCCAGCAGCCAGGGCTGCTCTTGGTGCACATTTAGGATTTTAAAAAGTCATGTCCCTTTTTAAAAGCAACAGCCAAAGAGGGGGGTCACTCCTTTTACTTTTCGTGTAATTCCCTTGCACAAGGATGGGCTTTGCGTTCGTCTCCTTTTACCGTTCTGCCAAGCAACACAAGCCTCACGTGGCAGGGCTCTGAGAGGCCTTCCAAAGTTTATTTGCAAAAAAGACTGAACACTGTACAAATAGAGGTAAGGGTAAGTATAAGCATTGAGCTAAAGACTCTTGCCTCTCCTGTGCTTCCCTGTTCTTGGCCCAAGAGCTCTTGATGTGGAAGCTGACATCTTCAAAGGAAAGCTTTTCTTGCAAACATTTATTTCTACAAAAACAATGACTGTGACAGCTAAACTTCCCATCGGAAGCCTTCTTAATTTAGGAGCATAATTCACAATGACAGTTTAACAAACGGGCAGCCTTTAAAGATAAAAAGAGGCATGGAGCGGCCGCTCCTTTCATGGGGTCTGGCAGCAGCGCAGGCTGCGTGGAGGCAGCGGTGGCAGCACCAGCTGTGGGAGCCCGCGCCGGGTGCTGCTGGCATAGAGCTGGCGTCTCCAGCTGCCGGGCAGCAGTGTGCACAGAGGAGCCTAATTCCATCTGGGTGCACGGGAACATGGCCCACTCTGTTTGCTTGTTCCCCTCTTTCTCGAAATGTGGGGATATCACAATTAGTGCGCAGAGCCTCCAGTGCTTTTCCACAATTAAGCTGCCCGTTAATGGAGCCAGGAGCCAAGCATCACCTCCTGGCCCCAGGGTATTGAGAGGGACACTGGGGACAAGCGTCTCTGTCCCCATCTGGCCCTGGCAGCGGTGGCAGCGGTGCTGTAGAACAGCGTGTCCCGCAGCTTGCCTCCCCAGGGGTCCTGCCGAAATCTGAACCGTGTGTTTTACAGCTGAAACGTTTCACTGTGTGTCTTGGCTTCCTCCTAGCAATGAGATGCCCAGCATTCTCGTCATGCAAACAATCCCGCGTCTCCCAGAGCTGCCCCAGCCAGCAAAATGTTAGATAAAAGTTTGAGATGTGTGTTGTGTTTAATGCTGTGGAGCCAAAAGTTCTCTGTGTGCTTGTAGCAAAGCAGTCTGCCAGGGACTGCTTCCTCGCAGAGCTGTTCTGCTCCAGAACTTATGTTTGTAAGCACACAAAGAACTAGAAAAGTTTGTTTCTCACCGTATTGCCTCGTTCCTGCAGGAACATCGTTTAGCTCTGTTCGGGGCTGTTGGCAGCACTTGGCAGTAACAGTGGGTCAGATCCCCTTGTTTGGAAAGGTACATTCCCTGCTATGGTGTTTATAGGAGCAGATGAATAGCTTGCTTTGGAGTCGCAGTATCCTATATTGTCTTGAGGCTGCTTAGTATGTCAGCTGCTGAATGCGTAGAGTTGGAAAGGTGCGGCATAATGCTCCAGCACCACTCCCTGAGACCAATTTCCAGGGCTTAATACTGCATGCTTCTAGCTGGATGTACTCTTTTGAGGAGACAAAGAAATTAAGAAACCCTGAAGATACCCTAGATTCCTTTCAAAGGTCTGTTAGATTTTAATTGGCTCCACGCACAAATGTGTATAATTAGAGCTAAATAAAATCTGGCACAGACGTTGACAAATGCAAACATCCCGGCATGGGGACGTGCCGCTAGCACTGTCGGATGCAGTGCTCCTTCCCAACCCAGCCCTTCGCCCATGTGCCGTGGCTGTGAGCACGGGGGCTCCCCGTTATGAAATCCTGCAGGCGTGTTTTTCTGCTGGGAGTTGCAATCAGTCCTTAAAGTTCTTGGCTCAGGCCAAGAGATTGATCAGGGTTAAAAGAAAGAGGTCTTTGCGCAGAGTGAAGCACACGTCCCTGATTGTATGTTTTTAGCTTTGGGAAGGACATCAAAAGGCACTTGGAAAAAAAGTTGTAGTTGGTTTGGGATGCAGCTCCTCTAATCCAAATATATCTCTGCGGCACCACGTGACTGTGGCAGGCTGCTGTTACCTGAGCTGAACTTGGGATCCTTGTGGGCTTTCAGCTACACGTGCCAGCCCACAGCAAAGTACTAACAACCACTTGTCCTCGTCACAGAAATGCTTTGCCATCCCCATGTCGTCTGGAGCCTAGTGCTGAACGCAACCAGCCCGCTTCAGGGCACAGCGCCTAACTCGGTGTAGTAAATACTGCTTGCTCACACCTGTGCCGTCCTTCCTGATCCCCAGGCTGTGGGTGCCAGGAGCTCACAGGGCAGGGGGGGATGCAGTACAGCCGTAGGTGCCCTCCAGCACCCCAATCGGGTCAGTGGCATCCTGCCCCAATGCCAGCTCGCCGGTCTCTGCCTGGCTCCTGCAGCACCTCTGCTCGCAGAGCTGGGACACAGGCAGCTGAGCTCAGTCCCCGGCCCCTCCAGAACCTCCTGGTACCACCGGTGCGGGTGCTGAGGGGGTGCTGTGCACCTGGTGCTGCGTGGTGCCCGGGGACAGGCCAGCATCCTCCCCTTCCAGCCCGGACCGTTGGTGGCAGTGGCGTGGAGCTGCTCGGCCCTCGGATATGCAGCACAGAGCCTCTTTGTCTGACAGTAATGTTCTGTGACAGTGCTTGAAATCTGAGTCTGAGCACACATTCCTGAAACCGGGAATCTCGCTGCCTTTCAAACTGCTTCTTTTCTTAACCTTTAAATTAAACAAAAACAAAAATTCCCTGCCCTTCCAAGAGAATTTATAGTCAAAAGATCAAATTGGACAGGAAATGCAACAAGATTGGCATTTGTGTGATCAGACATATTTACCTAAAATAAACAAATAAGGTAAAAGACCTATGCATTCATGTTTAAAATGAATGGCCAATGGTCGACGTTTAATTTTCCTGTGCAAATACTATTTAAACTACGATGAGAAAAGCCCTCTTGCTAAGCTACAGAAAAATCTTTCTTGTCCTTTAATTCTAGATGAAGGGGATTAGTGTGAACATATTTAACCTCTGACCCTCAAACAAAAGCATTATCAAATTTAGTTGCCAAGTGGTTCCCCATTTAACTGAACTAGTTCAGTATCTCAGCAATTTTTTTTTCCTTTAAAGCTTTAAAATCTATTGTTGCCCTAGGAACATTCAGATGTTTAGCAGTCCTCTCTGTTTAGGTTTGAGATGGTTGTCAGAGCGCGGATAAGAGAAACCAACTTTGTACAGTTGGTGTCAGAACTTACTAAGGGTTCAGAAAACAAACGAAACCACCCCAAACAAACATCGCTTGTGGTGGCCTCCCTAGATTAGGCTGTTTTCTCCTTCATTTTCCTGCACCCGCCCTCGTGCTGGTGATGCCTCAGCCTGCTTGGAGGTTTGTGGGTGTTTGCTGTAGCCCCAGAGCACTCGCTGCATGCCTTCCACCCTTCATTGCGGCTGGTGATCGCACCACGTTTCCCCCAAAGCAGGAAACAAAAAGCCTTCTCTTGCTGTCTTAATCTCAGCTTCTCCGTGCTTGGAGCCAAGGCAGCCACAGCCTAAAACCTACGGGTGTGTGCATGGCCACGGGTAGCTCTGGGAGCACGGTGACTTTCGGGGCCGTTTCTCAGCCGTGCGGCCGCACCACATGCTCCTGGCGGGGCTGCGGTGCTGGCGGATGGCCGCTGCTGCCCGACCTGCCCACGAGGAGCACCACGGGGGCTGCATCGAGGAGTGATGAAATGTGTAAAACTAGGTGGCCAGGGTCTCCCGGCCTGAGGAAAATATTCTGGCTCCGCAGAGGAATGTGGAGAGGGGCCTCCCTTAAAAAGCTGGTGTCCATTTACAGTGCATCTCTCATAAACTCGGCCACTGGGGTAAGGGCAGGGGGACCAGCCCTCCTGGTATGTGATTGATTATCTGGTATTTATGCCATTGAGGACTTTTCAGCAGTTTGGGGTCAAAGGGTCATCTCATGTGTCTTGCTGCAAATCCGCTTCCTTTTGTACAGTGAGGGCTGGGTGAGCAGACACACAAAAACAGCTTTTTCTTTTCCTTGGGAAAAAGGGGAGGGGGGCGGGCTGGTGTCAATGAATTTTTTTTTTTTTCAGTCTTTTCTGAATAGTGTCCTTTTTAATTCTAAAGAACTTTTAATTAAAAGTAGCAGGAAAGTTCATCTTGACAAGGTTTAACTTACCTTAACAGTTACTTTTGTGTCCTGGGATCCTTGTCTCCCCACTTAAAAAAAAAAAAAAAAAAAAAAGGGGGGGGGGGGTGAAATGTTTCTCTCCATTACTATTTCACATCTTTGGGAGTTTACCAAGAGGTCTTTTTAACCTTTTCCTTTTTAATAATGGAGATTCAGGAATAATAAGTGGACATTACAAAATCTGGCTTTGTGTCTGCCAGCAGTCCTTTGCTCTGCTATTAGATGTTGCCCCAGCACAGCCCCTGTACAGTGTCCAGAGGACAATTTTATTTACTGGTGTGGAAACCGAGGCCCCCCTTTGTTTTCTCACTGTCCCTCAGTGACAGCAGAAACAAATACAAGTTGTGCTACCTCGGACGGGAAAATCCCTGGAGGGCCACGTGAGGAACCTGCAGCTCCTGGCGTGGCATCGCTGGGGGGCTCCCGGGGCCTGTCCCTGGGGTCCTGCTGCCGGTGCGGCGCCTGCTGGGGAGAGGTGGGAGCAAGCTGTGTTGTTCCAAAGCTGGAGGGAGACAGAGGGTGTCAACGGGTTTGGAAAAGTTTCCTGTGGAAGTAGTGGGGGGGGGGGGAAGAGCAGACCAAGATTGTGGAAATACAACTTCCAGTTAGAAAACGCTTGTGGTAGAGATCCTCCAGCCAAAAAGACGCAGGGGGGCAGCTTTTGACTGAATAGAAATGCTGGTGAGGATTTCGTCACCTCACTGAGGCTCTTTGTGTAAAGATGGAGACCTCCAAATGGTTTCTAACATTAACTTAACCATCATCCAGCAAGCAATCGGAAAAATATGTTTTTGAAAATAATTTTTTCAGCTGGTTCCATTTGAAATTCCCATTGGGAAGAAGACATCTGGGAAGCCTTAATGGTGGCGATGAGTAAGCAACGAGATGACAGCTTCCTTTGTGATGTGGTGGTAGAAAATGCCGCAGCAGTGTGCCTTCGCTGGGCTGGGGGACCTGTCCTTGGCCAAGGGAGCGGGACAGGGCAGGGGCAGCAGCACGAGAGGCCTCTGGAGCTGCGCCGAGGGGTGATGCTGTACACAGAGTAATGCCTCTTGGTCAAGTGAAGCTTCTTTTGCCAGGAAAATGGTATGCTTGGGCAAGGAAGGATGCTGAGCCTCCGCTCTGCTGGTCAGTCCATGTGTGAGCCAGGGCTTGCCGCTCCCCCTCCAGGCAAAGCTTCCTTCGGCTTCATCTACAACCGAGCATGCCATATTTCACACCTGGTTTAGAGCTGAAATATCATTGCTGTCTGTTGCCTGTATCTAAATTTAGACCCGTTTGTGACTTCAGTATCACTGAGCTTTCCCCATTCAGCTGCTTGGCCAGATGGGACTCTACAGCAGCATTTATTTCTCTAGTCAACATGCAAAGAGGTCTTTTGTGACTGCCTCAGTCTTGAATTTGCATTGTTTAGTGGCAGAAGGACGGAAACGTCACCATTCCATACCCTTCCATCCAGTCTCTGTTGAGTAGATTATATTCCTGTTATTGCTGTTCTTTTGGTGACTGTAAGCTAATTGGTACCAAAATGCCTAATGAGTGCTGAAAAGTGGAGTTTGTCTAATTGATGTGCTGTTTTTGGCCTTCTGAGTTTTTCTATATACTTGATAAAAGGGGTCTTGGGACTAAGACTCTGTCAGCGTACCCAAGCAGAGCCCCGGCAGCAAGGAGGAGCAGGACAAGGAGTTGATGCCTTGGGCTCATCCAGGAAGGCTCAGCACTTGTAAATGTCTTCAAGTCACTGTTTGAATTCGAACATAGAAATTGCACTTGAACATGCAGAGCATCTTCCATGTGAATTCTGCCCAGTATGTTCCCAGGCTTGCACAGCATTAGGAATTAAGGTATCTCAACGCCTCCCATACGAGTGGTGGAATTGCAGTAAAACATAATTAGCCCATAAAAAGTTATGTTTTGAAATTAAAATAAGCTTAAGCTTTGCACGATCCTTGATTTCTTCAGGAGGAAAACCTGTTCGCACCCTGCCGGTGCAGGTGTGTGCTTCTGGGGTGGGCAGGATGCAGCCGGGTGTGGAGGCAGGGGCGAGGGATGCGTCAGGGCCAGGCAGCGACGCTGCTCCTTGGCCCTGCTCCACCTGAGCACAAAAAACATCATAAAGTGCTAAAAGCATGTGTGGCAGCGGAGAGTCTACATGGTGCCGGCTTCTCCCCGTGCTTCCCCATGGCCAGCAGCAGGGGTGCTCCTGGCTCGGTGCGGGGGGGTGGCCATGGTGCACAGCACCTGCCCGTCCTCCGTGCGCGGTTCCCTGGTCTTCCGAGGCAGTCATGGTTTCCATGCGCCGCATCTCCTCCGCACCGTGCCCACAGCACTATGCTGATGACCACAGTGCCTCAGAGCTTGGGCAGGCGGGCAGGGGCCGTGGCAGCAGCACCTCAGTGCCCGACAGCCCCCGGCTGGCAGGCGGCCACGTCCTGCACACGTGTGCTTTGTGTAGTGACCTGGAGATCGTGGGCGTGTCACAGTCTTCATCTGGAATTAATGCCCCCTTCCAGATACGTATGCCGTGATTAACGCATTCTTTGGATACGAACCCGCTCGCTTCTGAGTAATTTTTCACCTCGGGTCCAGCTGCTGCTGTGATTGACATAAAGCCATTCTATAAATAAAGTCTTTCTCTCGTCTCATAAAGACTTTGTGGTTTAGTTTGCTTTCAAGGTCAAGATCAGACCTTTCTAAATAAACACATATCAAAGGATCATTAGCAAAGCAGCACTGTTAAATTGAGATATTAACTTCTGTCAACTGTGCGTTTCTTTTTTGTTCTGTAACTCATGACTGCAGTAGGTTTTTATTATTTTGGCCCTAGGCGGTAGCATCTGGCTTCTGTAGAGACTGTAAAAATTAAAAAGCAACACAAATCATTGCGAGAGAAAAGCAGTAAATTCAATGATAAGAATTTAAAATTAAAATGTTTCAGTGCTTTTATATTCTGCAAAACATGAAACGAATGAGTTCTGTGCCTGTTGCAATAAAGCTACCACCGCTAATAGTCACTTGATTTTTTTTCTCCCCGCTTGCTCTCCCATGTAATAATTCTTGCCTGAGCAATCGCAGAAAAATATAATAAAGAAGTAAACTGAGGAGGAGGAGGAAGGGCAGCAGGGGAGGGAGAGGTGCCGGAGTAGTGAATTCCCGATGGTGCTCGGGGAACAAAGGGTTGGAGAGACAGGGCCGCGCTGTCCCGGCAGCGCTGCAGAGCCGTGCGTGGTGTCCCGGTGCCCGGTGGTGCCCCAATCAGCTGTGTGATGCTGGGCCCGCAGGCAGGCGCTGCAGGAGCTGCCCGAGGACCCACGGGGACCGGCTGGAGCTGGGGCATCGTTTCCATGCAGGCTGCAGCTCTTGGCCGCGCAGCGACACGCAGCGAGGTGCGGGGCCTTTTGTCTCCCCCAGCCCTGTGAACTTCGCCAGCCAAAGGAGAGGTGAGAAGCGGATCCGGTCATTTTGCCTCACTAAAGGAGAATGAGAGCAAGTGTGAAGATTAGGGACGGAGAGGTCGAGCGAGGAGGGTGTGACTAATGCGCCGGGTCATTCAGATATGGGACCACATTGTTCCCCTGTCCAGATGGCCCTTGGAATAAATCACCTCCGGCGAGCGCAAACTTCCCGGGCAGGCGCGTTTGTTCAGCGCCCGCCGGCTGCGCGGTGGCGGCGCGAGCAGGGACCGACCCCAACAGCAGCCGCCTGCAGCCCTGCGAGCTCCTGACAAAGACGTCACTCGAGTGGTTGTTGCCTGCTTTTTGTGCTGTCCCTCTGCGTTTTGGGAATCTTCTTTCTCCCCCTATATGCATCCTTCATCTGTCCCCCTGGGTTTTGGCCTTGGCCTCCAGCCTGTGGTACCCCTTTCACCCATTCCAGCATGGCTGCGAGACTCCTATCCGCAGTCACTGAGAACCATCCCTCTTTGCTCATCCTTCCCTGTGCTATGGAGGAAAAATCTGTACGCTTAAAATCCAGCTCTGGTCACTGAGAGGAGAAACTCTGGTGGAAGGTGATGAAACAGTGCCCTGTCTGAGGGAGCTCAGAAACTCTCTGCAGACGAGCACATGGGGTAAATTCAAGTTTGTGCTCACCACTGTGTTTACAATGTTCTTTCTGCTCTTAAATATTTGAGGTTTTCTAGGTATGATAAACTGGTATTGGTTAAAAGAGGACATGCACAAGTGGCAGCTAGTGCTTGCAGAAAGCAAAACCTCCTGCCTGTGTGCCAGCACGGTCCTGCTCTGGTGCTCTGCAGCCACCCTGCCAGGGAAGAGAAACCAGCAGCAAAGGAGCCTGCAGCCTGTGCTGCTTTTTAAGAATTAATTTTCTGCAGTCAGTTAAACTTGGGAAGAAAGCTGTGGTGTCTCTGAGTAAATAATAATAATCAAACAAATACCCCCTTGAGAGAATTTGCCTTCCATAAAGATGTTAATTAGCATGAAAGCTCAGTTGTGCAGTCCAGAGGCAGCCTTTGAAACCAGGATGATTTGGTGATTCCAGCACAAAATGCATCTCATTTGTTCACCGTGTGTTTTTTTTCCCCCTCTATATATGTTTGTGGGGCAGCTGGATGAACATTATTTGCTTCCACTTCCCGGGTGAGTGATGCCCTGCAGGATGGCAGCATCCTGCCCTTCCCTGTGCATCGCTGCCTGCGATGCTCTGCCTCCCTGAGGAGCTTCAGGGCAGCTCCCCTCTGCAAGCACTTGCTCGTGGCACAGCACCACTGCGGTGTGGACAGGCAGCAGCAGCCACTGCTCCACAGTGCCTTTGTTTCACACCGGAGGGCTGCATGGAGTGACAGGAGAGCATAATGGGTCTGCCAAGTGCTGGCATGACACCCACAGAAAGTGTATCTGTATGTGCAAAGCATGCATTCTGTGTGTGCACTGATGTAGGAAAGTGTTTTCAGGAAAGGGCTGTCATCATGGGGCTCTTCTGTGCAGGTTTACTTTGGTGCTGCCAGCTAAAATACCATTTTTCTTTTCATAGTCAGGAACACGGATACCGAAACTAGGTTAATCTTCTTACACCATCAGTACGTGTCCAGCACAGTGCAGGGGCAAAACACAGCCCCAGCATGCCGCACGGAAGCTGTCTTGGAGGTGGTGCTGCCAGGCCAGTGTCCTGCTGGCCTCACGCACAGCTGCCTTGACTTCATCCCCTCTCCTCTCTCTCTCCTTCTCCTCGTCCCAGCAGGGTGTGCACTGCAGCACCCTTCTGTCTTCCAGCACGTCCCCAGGGATCTCGGCCTGCCGTGTGGAGCCCAGCATACGTGCTGAAGTCCCACTGCTCTAACAGCTTTCAATCCTATACTTAAATGCTTTCCTGAGAAGGGGGGTGATCACCGGTCCAGCTCACTTCCCCTAGAACGTCTGCTTTTGGCTACCATGAGCCAAGGCCCCTTGGGAATGAAGGTGACCCACAGCTTTCCGTCTGCGGTCCTTGCATTGTGCACGTCCACAGATGTGCTGATGGTTTCTTCTGCTTGCTGCCACCATCCCATGTTACTGAGGCTGATAAAAATACCGTGCTCCCCCAGCCCTGCTTTTCATGCAGGCGAGCTCCAGTGTTCGCAGCTGCAATGAGAAGCATTGTCTGGGAGATGGTGGCTGTGAAGGAGCCGTTGACACAGTGACAAAAAAATTTCAAACATCTCTGAAATCTAATCTTCCAAGAGCCAACAATCCCTGGACTCTTGTTTTGCGTAGCAAGAATTTTTTGGAGCCTTCCACTTCACTCTTAATGATAGTGGCAACAATTTTTTTGCATGTCTCTATTGCATGCACACAATTTAAGAGATTAAATTAAATATAAAGATTGAGTGAAGACTGAGTCTTGTTGAGGCACTGACCAGAAGGAATTTGCATGCATGGTGTATGTGTGTTTGTATACACGTGCACATATATAAATGCATTTTTTGGTCACGTAGCTCACCATTACCGCTGGTCTTGTTGTGCTTGCATTGTTTGAGAGGCGGGATGAAGGTGGCCCTGCTGGCAGGGAGCAGGGTGGGACAGGCTGTGTGTGTCCTAGGGCTGTCCATGCAGATGCTCCATGATTGTGACCCAGCCACGGTGCGTGCCTGTGCGGGGGAGAGGGCAGAGGGCTCCTGCAGGAGACAAAGTGATTGGAGGTTTGACGGTGGAGGCAACAGGTAGTGCCTGGATCTGCTGGTGTCCTTCACTGTACTCGTTGCACCTGGAGCCTTCGTGGCATATCCCTCTGCAGCCTTTGATTAAGGGTTTATAATGCTATTGATTATTGCTGTGATGGATGGACAGAACTGCCTCATTTTTTTTTTTATTTTTATTTTTTTTTAACACTGCTCTTAGAAAAGAAAGGAAAAATATTGCAAACCAGGTACCAGCAGCAAAAAGCACGGTAGTAGGTTTAGACCTAGGGTAGCAGAAAGAGGAGAGTTCAGGTTTGCAGTTGTTGTGCCTGCTCCAGCTGTGCAAAACTGCCACAGGGTCACTCAGTGGGTGCCAAGGTGCCGAAACCATCCTCACCTGGGGTCCTGGTGCCAGCGGGTTGGGGCTGGGGGAGCAGGGTGGGAGGCAAGGCCGGGATGGAGTGGCCGGACCTCGCACGCGCATGCACACGCAGGGGGGGAAAACTTGAAGTCAAATGTCTCAAAGTCAGATCCCTTTTTAGTATGAATTTGCTGTATCTCATTCTGAGCACTAATTCCAATTTAATTGCAAGTGGCCTGAAGCCTCTTCAATAGGAGTAACAAATGGTTTGATTTTGTAAACTTCATCAGACTGCATTTTAAATGCGACACACTAGCCCGGCTCGAATGCCAATGAAGCACTGAAGTAGCTCTCTGTTTACTAATTATCCGTTTTTACTTCAAGCCACGCTGGCTGGCTTGTCTGATTAAATCGGATTTGTGGGATAGAGAACAGCTAGCAGAGTTTTCTCTATAGTAAACGAGATTGAAACTATGGACCGCCTGGCTGCACACTGTAAATTATATTTCCTTTTAAAGGGGACGTGTCTCTTTTATTTCTTTGGCGTACCTCCTGCATGTTAAACTTTGTGGTACGGAAATGCACCAGGATCCTTTTAAAAATAAAAGGAAAAACAAACGTGCATCCCTGCCATATGCCTATCTGTCTCTGAGCAAATTTTATTTTAATTCCTTCTGCTGTGGTGTCAGGGTATGGAAAAAAGTAAAGATTTTAGCATTCCTCACCAGAAGTTTGAAAAGGGAAGAAAAGTCCCTGGATAATGGGAAATACATCTTGCTTGCCTTTAAATCCGCAGTGATGCACAGCTCACAACGCCTGTTTGGGAGCAGTCTTTGAGGAGACCGAAGCATGCATATCCACGCATACAGCTGCGGTCTCAGGGCTTTTCCTCCCTCGAGCAAGTATCAATCCTGTAAAAATCAGATTTCAAATCACCTGTTATTTAAAACTGCCTTGCACAAATCAGGCGGCACTCTCTTCCAAATAGTTAATGTTGCATCCAAAATCTAATCTACATGGCAGACTATTGCTCCTGCCTTGGAAACCCGCAGCACTGGTACACGCTGTATTAATTGTTTACTGCTGCAAGCTGGAGGCAAACAGCACATAGGCTCTTAGAGGAGAAAAAAGGGAAGATGGGAGAAGGTGGCTATTGAATGCGGCGTAATAGGGCTGTGCTTAAACCTCCACTGTTGCTAAGACTTTAATTCCACAAGCTTGACCTATTCTGCCCTCTCTCTTGGTATCTATCTTTGTGCCTAGAGCTTTTTATATTTTAATTTGCTTTTGAATGTCCTACAAAATTAATGGTATACTTTTTGCCATTGTGCGGTGTACAGTACAGGGAAGGCCCCGTGGTGTTCGCTGATAGCCGCGTTTCCCTGGAAATGAATGGTCACCGCACTTTCTGTTCCATATTCGCCCCTTTTAATTGTTGACAGTAAAAAGCGTTTAAATGCTGCTTAATTTGTAATCATCTTCCAGAAAAAGGAGAGAAACCATTAAAATGTCAGTGAAATGAATAAATCCGTCTTCCTCTTTTTGTGCGTATGTGGCGGCAGCAGTGTTTATTTATCGGGGGTGATTTTTCTTTCAATGCCTGGGCATTCAAACATCCCTGTGGCTCCAAAACCACGGGGTGCCACTGCCATGCTGTGGGGAGGCAGGGGCTGCCCTGTGCAAGACATGGGGCACCGGTGGGTTTTCCAGGGCACGTTTGGGGTGGTTGGCTCCGCTTTTGACCTGTGCTGCCCTGCAGCATCTTCATCCTTCCTCCTCGGCAGGTCCTCGAAGCTGCTCATTCCCTGCTCATGCACTGAGCACCCGTCTGGATGCAGAGCTGCCCTGCTGCCCCCGTCCTTGCTCAGGTGTTCTTGAGGAGTCCTCCCAGACATCTGCCAGAGCTGGGCTGGAGGGGACCAGAGCTGCCCCAGGCCCAGCCCATGAGGGCAGGCAGCACAGTGGAGATGGGGGCTCTCCAAAAAAAAGTCACATCAGCTCTTTCCATGATGCTAAAAAACACACAGTGCAAATCAACTTAGTTTGCTGAATGCTGGGCACTGTCCATGATCAGCAGAGCCACTTGAGGCCTTGCTGATGCTGTGACCCCTGGTTCTTGTAGAGCCACCTCGGTTGTGCCACAGGGCTGCAAATGAGTCACGCCTGACCCTGTCCCTCCACAGCCCTGGCATGGCCACATCCTGCTGCGTGGCGCTGAACCGAGTAGGTCAGGATGGGGTACGGGGTCTCCTGGCTGTTGCCTGCATCCTCTGCCACCAAGCTGGGCTGTCCTCAGACTTCAGATCCACTGGATGTGCTAGGTCTGCTCTGGGCACTGCTGGTAGCAGGTGGCCCCCACAGGCCGTGCCAGTGCCTCATTGACCTCCCCATTAAGGGTCTTTTATCAATTTATTTGCTAATGCATAGCCAAATAAATAAATAAATAAATAAATAAGCCTTTCCTGGTCCTGCTGGGCAGCACCCCACGGCAGCACTGCCTACAACCACCTTCTCCCTGTTCTCTCTGACATCCCCATCCTGGGGAAGCAGCTCGCATGGCTGAGCAGCGCGGTGGGACACGAGCTGCAGCTCTGGGTCAGCGTGTCCCCAGCCACCCAACCCCATCCAACCGTCCCCTGCCCATCCCAGCAGCTGGTGGCTGTGTCCCACCAGGGACTGGGCTTCCTCTGCCTGCGCTCTCAAGGCAACTCCTCTCCGGCACAGCGGCAGCGGTGGCGGCGGCCGAAGTTAGCCCAATTTTTCAAGCGGGGGCCAATTAGTTTCACAAATGAGGGCCCTATGGTGCCAGGGAGGATTTGTTCCGGGCCTGCGCACTGGCCTGGCGGCATTGTCCTGCCCCCACCCCCGCAGGAGCCCATTGTCCCCGGCCCCAGCGGGGCTGCTCCTGGCGGATTGATGGGGGCTGGCGTCCCGCCGGCCGGGGCCCCCGCAGCACAGCTGGCCGCGGCGCAGGGGCTCGGCCCCACCGACCTCTGACCCATCCTGCTGTCACCGTGAGAGCGCGGCCGGGCTGCATACCGCTCGGGATTTGCTCCGCGCCACCCGTTCGGGCGGGCTTTGTGTCTCACGGGTACTTGGGGGAGTTTTTTCCGCAGCTGCGAGCAAGCACACGTCCCCCAGATAAATCCACAGGGAAAGAGGAGGCGGCATCTCCACTAGGGCCATCTTGCTGCCCCGTGTTTTTATTTGTGGTTGTTTTTTTTTCACATTTTTGGTGTCACTCAACTGCCTGGTGCACACCTCGCCAAGGGGCATGGCCGACACCAAGCAAAGTCCCCAAAAACAAGTGTGCGTGGGCCATGCCTGTGGAGGAGCAGCCAGTGGCCAGAGCATGTCCGCTGGTGCCACGTTCACTGTGCAGGTCCCCATGCACATGGAGCACAGCCCCATGCCGTTCTGCTGGTGGACACAACTTTGCCTTCGGGGGTACAGAAGGTGCCCCTGTGCCGCTCCCAGGGCGCTTTGCCACCAGCACAGTGCAGGAGAGGAACCATCCCCTGCCTTCAGTGTGCTCTGGGGTTTGGCAGGGTGGTGCTGAGGGTGCCAGGGACCTCACAGCTCCCAGGGGCTCTCCCAGGTCCCCTATGTTAGTTGGCCTGGCCATGAGGACACAGCCTCACAACCGGCTTCCTCTCGGATTAATTTTGGCACAGCAAGGAACAGCCCCCCAGACCCGTTGTTTCTTAAAGGTGTTGGCGTATTTGTTGGTTACCTTGAACATCTTGCTGCTGCTAATGAATTGCTAATACAATTTTCTATATAATTTTATTTCCATAGTCCTCACATTTTAATGTCTCCAAAAAGCTAGCATTTATTTGCTTAATCTGCCAGTGTAATACAATTTGCACTGACTCATAAGTTCTGAACAATCAGCTATGCATAAACTAAAACAAATTGTTTAATAACACAAAGGTCTTATATTTTTATTGACGGTGTGTAAGTATCTCTATTTTTGTTTTTTGTTTTTTTTTTTTTACTCTTGCTCTTCTGGCGATGCAGCCAATTTTATAATTGTGTGTGACTCGTAGGATTAAGCTTCTGTTGGTATTACCACTAAGGGTCGCGAGCTGTGCCAGAGGCGTGCATGTGGTCCCTCTGCATTCAGCCCTCTGGCACCCAGAGGGACTTCACACAGTGCTCACACATGCAGTGTTTCTTTGGGTCCTTTTTCCACCTGGCTGTTAGGAGCTTTGAGCTCTGTTTTCCACAGGTGCATGCAACAACACATCAGAACATGGGTAATTACACAAACAGCTGCTTTGCATTTGGGTTGGGGGTGTGGTACTGCTGGGAGCTGTGGGGCTGGGCTTTCACCTACTGCGAGACGTTTCCACCTGTGCCCAATGCAATAAAGTCCCCCTGCCCTCTTCTTGCCCTCCTTTTCTGTGCTGTGAGGCCAGGATTGCTGGGGTCCCAGCACCAGCTGCCCTGGGTGACCAGCCCAACCTTCCTGTGCAGCGCTCTGCTGCCAGCCAAGCTGCCCGTGGTGGGGTGAGATGCCTCACGTGTGTCCTTGGGAGGTGAAAGCAGGGCACTGCAACAAAACAAGTGCAAGTGGCTTTCGGAGTGCTGCCACGACCAGCTCTGGTGCATCGCATTGGTCAGCAGTGATGCAAATGGTGTCCCCGCAGCACCCTGGGACGGCAGCACCTCTGACACAGGGGATGCCCAGACAGTGCCTAAGGATGCTGTCTCCTCTCTCGCAGGTACGGACATGGCTGTGTTCTGCCTGCTCTGCGGCAAGCGCTTCCAGACGCAGACGGCCCTGCAGCAGCACATGGAGGTGCACGCAGGGGTGCGCAGCTACATCTGCAGCGAGTGCAACCGCACCTTCCCCAGCCACACCGCCCTCAAGAGGCACCTGCGCTCCCACACAGGTACTGCCCGCCGAGGGCCGCGTTGGTCTCATCTGGCTCGGTCCTGCAGCACAGGGTGGGGGAGACGATGCTGCCAGTGTCCCAGGAGCCCCAGTTCGGGTCCCCCTACCCTAAAGCAGCAGCTTAGATCAGGAGAGCCCTACTCGGAGGGGTTTCCAGCTTGCTGTTGGCCAGGGCTGTTGCTGAGCTGTGGGGTGGCTGTGGGGAGCAGTGGTGGGCGCTGCTCGCATCCCCTGCCTGCCCTCCAGATTGGCAGGATGGACCTGGAGGAGTGTTTCTTGCTGAATGGCTGCAAGGAGTATAGGACAGGGCTGTTTTTCCCTTCATGTTGCTTTTCATTTTTTCTATCTTAAAAAATGTCAGGGCAGCTGTCATCCACAACTGAGGCCCTTTGGATTTAAAAGGAAAACAACAAAACAAGGTGGGGGAAGACAAGTCCTGTGTAATAATTTGATCTGTTATAAGGTGACATGTGACCTTCTTAGGGGATGTGCGATCTTACCCCACTTCATCGGCTTAATCGCAGTAGATGCACATAATCAGCTGGTACTCGGCCTTAATGGGATTACGGTGACCTGTGCTACGTGTATATGGTATTTACATTGCACGCCCACAGAGGTGCTTCTGGGTTAGAGGAGAGCCGGGGTGTGAAACCATGGATTTGACCGCTTTACACTGTGTCCTCAAACCACCTGCCTGAGAGCTGGTGTGCTGCTTACAGCCCCCAGCACCGCGTCCCAGGTCCTGCAGCGCCTTCCCAGGCAGGGCCACAGTGCCTCCCGGCAGGGACCCACGGGCAGCTTCTATCTGCTGGGAGTCAATGTGGTGTGATTCCAGCTGCAAAACTTCAGTGTAGGAGAAAGCAGCTCTTAGAGTGTCAGGCTGGTCCCAAGCAGGGAATGGGTGAGAGTATATCCATCAGGTTCAGAGGCATGAATGGAAAGCTCAGGTTTGGAATGTTCCCTAGCAGGTTTAGTGCCTGAGCATGGGCCATTTGAGTCTTGGGAAAACCAAGCACCAAAGAAGGACCTTTCAGCCCCATGGTTTCCCCAGTCATCCCTGTGGAGAAGTGGCCCTGCGAGCACCCAGCGAGGGCTGGAGGCTGCAGCCAGCTCCCTCCCCACCAGCCCATTTTCACCTGCCCTGTTCCCTGGGTGGCTGCCCCACGCAGGAGGGTGCTGTCAGCCTCCCCATGCCTGTTTGACCTGTGCCAGCCTCCCAGCTCTTGCGGCCCTCTGGGGCAGGTTCTGCACTACTGGCTGAAGCCGGGGGCAGGTGGAGGCTCTTGCAACCACTTTGCAGCCAAAGCTGGGTGCACCAAGCTCTGCAGGGCTTCTGCAGACCCTGCTTGCTCCATCCCCGGCAAGGAGGCTGCTTCTCCCCTCACTTGCAGTAGAGAGGATGGGTCTGGAGCCTCGTGGTGCCTGGCACGTGCTGCAGCACAGCATGCTGGCAAGCCTGGAGAGCACTGACCCCTCGTCCAGCTCTGTGATTAGCAGGATTGTGCCGCGCTGCACGGCGGAGAGCTGGCCTGTAATTTGCAGCCCGGCTATGAATCAGAGCAACTGAAATTGCTTTTTCCAGCGGTGGGGAGGCGGGGATGGTTTGCAGGTGGGTGGAGGAAATGCTCCTCTCCCATCCCTTCCCACACCAGTCGCAGGCTCGTGCTCTGGCTGCAGCGTGATAGCTGGGGGAGGTGGATGCATGTTGTCTGCATCTCTTTTCCTTCCTCTCTTTAACCAGCCTCCAGCATGCACGGATGCTGGCTGCTTGGGGAAGAATCGGGGAAGGTGTCTCTGTCCTGGGCTGTCAGTGTTGCCTGTTGGCCCTGCACATGCACCTGCATCTGTGCTTCCAACTAGGAAAACCAGAATCACGCAGTGATTATGAGTCCGTTAATGCCAAGTGGAAGAGCTATTCATAGCAAGTAATCCACTGACCCGGGCTCCAGGTCGGGCTGTGTGGGTTCTGCCCCAGCCTCTGATTGTTTTTTTAGCTCTTGGCTAGAAAATAAAAATCCCGGATCATCAGAACTTTATGATTTTCTTTTTTCTGGTTCCTTTTGGAGTGGGAGCACAATATTAAGTCCACAGAGGAGCCTGGGATGTGGTGCCCAGCCCCATGCTGACACCCTCACAGTATCCTGGGGCTGTGCAGAAATTTCGGGTTTCTTCTCACTATGGAAAGGACAAGGGCTGCAGCCCTTACAGATGGTGCTGTTTCTGACAGCCCCCTTTCTGGTGAGTGGGTTCGGGGTGAGATGGGAGGCAGTGCCTGTGTTGTGCATAAGAATTTACATGGGTTTCTCTGCTTATTTATTTCCAAACCAAACACTTGCTCTGATTTCTTTAGTGCTATGGTGCATATGGTTACATTTATCTGCCTCCATTTCTTGCCTGGAAAATGGGTATAACCAACACTTCCCTCAGCTCTCGCTCTTTGAAGCCCCTTTGGCCACAGCTTGCGTCCCTGCCACCTGCCTTGGACCCAGCACCAGCCCGTGCGGCTGCTCTCAGCGTAGCATCAGCAGCTGTGCTCAGCCCTGCCGGGTCCCTGCTTTGTGCGGCTGGCCATACAGTAACCGCTGTGCTGGGGAGAAGTGGTGTGTTACAGCCCCACAGCCCGTGGCACAGGCAAGGGCTCCAGGTAGCAATGTGGAAGCGGGGTCACAGGTGCCACAGGCTGGCCAGAGGAGCTCTAATTAGTCCCCTTTGTCCTTCATTTAATGTCAGGCTCATTAAAGACTCTGCAAAGTTAATCAACGTGCCACAAATTGGATTTTATTTTTTCCCCAGTTCTGCAGCCAGACCTGAGCTGCTGCAGGGACTTGGGTCCCATTAATGTCCCCACGTTGAGGTGGCAGCCAGGTGCTGTGTGTGTATAGCTTTAGTCAGTCTGGCTCTGGCGATGCCATATTTAAACTCATTTGCCATGCGATCACGTTGATAATTAAATTCATGAAGATCCTGTCAAACTAGCTCCCGAGTTTAACACTTCGCTTAAAGTACCAGGGTGCTATAAAGAAGCAGCAGGAGGAAAAAAAAATTCACTGCTCCCATCAATGGCTGGGGCTAAACAAGTGAATCATTCACCTGGCTCCCGTTTGCACATGTTCTCTTAACCGAGAGAATGGAAGTGCTGCCTGGGCTGGCAGGGGCACCTGGCTGTTGCATCAGTGCCTTTCACTCTGGGAACAAGGAGCCTCTTAGAAAATGGAGGCAGTATGTCAGAATTGGGCAAGGGGAGGTGAAATGCCTCCTCAGCCCCCAGCTTCATGTCAAGGAGCCCTGAGCTGCTGCTGCAGCAGCCCTGCAGCCTGCGTGATGTGGCATGGTGAAAAGATGCATGCTGGTTTTGGGGGTGCAGGGTGGGAGGTGTCGCAGCTCTGTGGGCTTGGTGCTGGTTTGCAGCCCTCAGGAAGTGATGGGAGCTGCTGTGTGTGGCCCTGCACAAAGCACCAGAACGTGTCAGCGCTTGGTGCCCAGCTAGGGCACATGCAGGGGCTCCCTGCGGCAGCTGCAGGTTTGGTCTTTGGGTCTGGGGAGAGAACAGGCAGAGAGTAAAATATCATTGTAAAGAGGAAGTGAAAGCACAGGCATGTGAGTATATAACTAGAAGGACAATTTATGCCCAGGCACGAGTGCAGTTTGACATGGGGATAATGAAAAAACGTAGGTCATTGTGGATGACTTAAGCCTTCACAGCTGAAGAAAATGTATGAAATGCGAGGAACATTACACGCTTGGCAGCTCTGCACATCTGCAGTAGGACAAGTGAAATACAGTTGGCCATTCTTTACCATAAACTGTGGTTGTAGGATATGCAGCACAGAGAAATTGTAATTACAGTGACAAGACAAATCAGTAATATTTAAATATTCATGAACAAAGTCTTGGACGATCAATCTATCTTTATTGTCCTTGCCTTCACTGCTGTAATAAATAAGTAGCTGGAGCCCTCACCTTTCATTCAAATAATTCGGAGTTTGTTGCTGAACTGAAGTTCATTTATCAGCCACCCGATCTGGAGGGTGTTAAAAACAGACGTGGCTGGGGGGCTGCTGTGGGCAGGGCTCTGGGTGTAGGGATGAGGATCTGCGCAGGGGCCTGTGGGGTTTGGGGCTGCCCCACGCTCCTCCCTGCAGCCCGGCATGGCGCAGGGGCTGATGCGTGGGGGCTGATGCATGTGTGCTTGCAGGCGACCACCCCTATGAGTGCGAGTTCTGCGGCAGCTGCTTCCGGGACGAGAGCACCCTGAAGGGCCACAAGCGCATCCACACTGGGGAGAAGCCCTACGAGTGCAATGGCTGTGGCAAGAAGTTCAGCCTGAAGCACCAGCTGGAGACCCACTACCGGGTGCACACAGGTAGGTGTTGCCCCAGCGCAGGGGGGTGTGAGGCTGTCCAGCAAGCCCCAGGCAGCAGGAGGCAGCCGCAGTGCCCATGGAGCCCAGGCTGGCTGCTGGGGATAATGAATCATTGAATGCGTCAGCGTGTAACTATTGTAAATAGTGGATCAATATTTAGATCACTTTTGCTGTTCATTACTTCATTATTCGCTGTGTCTGCGCACAGAGCGAGTATCAATATCGGGCAGGCTGGGCAGTTAATTACTGCGGTGGAGTGAGGCCCTGAGACCTCACGTGTTACCCAAACGGGGCTCAGTGGCCAGCCTGTCCCGGCTGCTGCTGACACCGTCCCTCTCCTCCCCGTGTCCTGCAGGTGAGAAGCCCTTTGAGTGCAAGCTGTGCCACCAGCGCTCCCGGGATTACTCAGCCATGATCAAACACCTTAGGACCCACAACGGCGCTTCCCCGTACCAGTGCACGATCTGCCTGGAGTACTGCCCCAGCCTCTCCGCCATGCAGAAGCACATGAAAGGCCACAAGCCGGAGGAGATCCCCACCGACTGGAGGATAGAGAAGACCTATCTCTACCTCTGCTACGTCTGAGGGACATGGAGGGAACACGGGGCTGAGTTGCGGAGGACTGGGCAAAAAAAAATGCATCGTCCATGGCCTTTTGTTTCTGTTTTTCGTTTGTTGCTGTCGCTAGAAGGATCCTCTTGCTAGGTTTGCGGCCGAGAAGGCACTGGCACGCAGTGCTTGCTGTGCTCGCCGGTGCATGGGGGTGGCGGGGGGCACACGGCAGCACTGGGACAGACGGGTGCGCGAGCTGCCCTTCGCACCCAGGGCCCCTTCCCCTTCCCCACCCCTTCTTACCAGGGCTTGTGGATGCAGGCTGAGGGGCGTGTGTCCCCTTCAGCCCTGAATCAGATCTGTTCCTGCCCCTGCTGCCCATGGCTACTGTGAGCTGGCAGCTGGCCTGCCCTGCTGGAGGTGGTACTGGGGCAGTTGTGTACGAATGGTGTGGTTCGTGCCTCGCCCCCAGATTTTGCATACAACCAGTGATTTGGGAAGGCTTTAATTTTTGTTCCCCTCTATCATCACCAGTAACCCCATTCAGAGGAGCTGCTGCGGACCCACCTGCTTGAGGCGGTGTCTGCCCTCTGCACCCTGAGGTAGGCACACATGCCGCCCTCACCTGCAGGGCAGTGACCCACAGGCTGATCCCCATGTTCAGCAGGTTTCCAGCACCCCCAGCTGCTGCATCACAGGGAGGGGAACAGCCTCAACACACAGCCAGCGAAGCATCTGTGCAGGCAGTGCCCTGCACGGCCGCTGCTCTGCAGGGCATGAGCCTGGAGGAAGGTTCCGGGGCAGCAGGGTGGGGGCCAAGCGTAGGCTGGTGCTAGTGCTCGTCCCCCCCAGGAAATGCTGCTGCTGCAGCCCAGCACACACCTGCCTTGTCCAGGGCATAGACCCCAGCTGTGGGTGCTGCAGGAGACCACAACCCTCCTCCTGACCAAAGACCTTTCTATGCATTTGTTTTTCCTTTTCTTCTTTTTTGGGGGGAAGACGAAGCCTTCAGCGGGAAGATGAAGCCAGGGACTGCAGTGGCTGCATTCTTGTCCCTGTCCCCCAGGGGAGTTGCGGTTCCTCCCTTCCCTGTGTGCCAGGATGGCCCCTGGGATGCTGCTGGTCCCTGGGCGAGCTGACCGTGCCATCAGAGCCCCAGGCAGCGGGCAGTGCTGGGTGGGGGGCGTGGAGCTCTGTTCCCACGGGGAGACTCTCTTTTTCTTTGTGTTTCGGGTGCTTGGAATGTGCCAATGCTTTTTTTTTGCCCAGCCCTCAACTCCTGGATTCTGTGGAGGAGTGGACGGTAACAGATGGCTTTGCTCTGTGTATTTTTTTTTGCTTTTCGTTTGTTTTTAAAATTTTTTGACTATTTCTGTGTTTAGCACATTTTACTTGAAATTACCTCGTTTTTTTGTGACCTCATGAGCTTTTATTGATTTGGGGGGTGGGGGGACATTGTTTTAAATGACGGGGCCAGGTAAAGGCCATGTCAGGGGCTGGTGACGTGTGGCAGACAGGCTGCGTGCTCGGTGTGGTGGCAGAGCTGCCAGGGCAGCTGTGGAGGGGATCGTGTGCTGGGTCTGTGTCAGCCACCTCGTGTGCATTATCGTTACCAAAACTGGTATTTTTTGGGTGGCCTGATGGAGCCTGGCTCACCGATTCAGAAAGCTACCTCTTGTGTTCGTTTTTGTTGTGTTCTGATTTTGCAGTGACAGAAGCACAGTTTGCAATATTTGTGTTTTGCTTTGTGATGTCATTTCAGTTTTCATCTCATGCTTTACTTGCAATTGTGTATTTTTTTTTTTTGTAATTTAGCTGCATTTGTATTAAATGGGGGGAGGGGGGAAGAGTTGAGGAAAGGTTTCTTAGATGGGAGTAAAGGGAAGAGAGCAGGGGTGTCTGTACTGCTGTACCCGGCCCACCCCTGCCCCCTCACTGTTGGGAAAACATGAAGGCCTTAAACTGGGAAAGATGCCGTCGTGCAACAGCGGAGCGGGGTAGGTCACAGCCTAGCGCCGAGTTAGTTCTTTGGGAAGGGAAGCGTTAAACTTGAATATGTGACTAGAGCAGTTGAGCGTTGTTCATAATGTGAAAGCCACCGGCCCGCAGCCGCAAAGGACATCGCCTGGCAAGTGGGGTGCACCAGCAGCACCACAGGGCTCGGAGCTGATGCCGATGCCCTGAGATTTGGGGCATTTTGCAGCTGACCCCACTTCTCCTGTGGCCCTGTCCCTCAGCAAGGGTGCAGCTGCTACCCCCAAACTGGGATAGTTTTGTAATCCTCATTTGTCCCTGGGATGTCTCCCTACCTTCTGTGGCATGAGCACTTCTTGGCCATGCCATGGTGTTGTGTGGCCTGGGGCAGCAGCTGGGCGGTGCGGGGTGGCAGCACCCACGCTGCAGCATCCCTGCGCTCGTGGGGGGTTGGGGGGGCTGTGTGGGAGCACCTGAGCAGCAGTGCTGCTTCCAACCCCTGCCAGTGGTGTCACTGACCACCCCTGGAGCCGTGTGGGGAGCTGGGCAGGCGCATCCCACCCTGTGGAGATCCCACCCCAGGAGCGTTGTCTCCTGCGCCCGGGCAGGAAGGCCCCGTGTCCACGTGGCTCCACGCACACGCACCGGCGCTTGCAACTGGTGACACCTTTGCTGCTCCACGATGAGGAGGAGAAGCAGGGCAGATGCTGATTTAGTACAATCCAGGATGTAATTTTTGGAGAATGGCTTGTTTAATCTTTGTGCCTAAAAACAAAAAACAAAAAAAAAAAAAGGAAAAAAAATACAAAAAAAAAAAAAAAGACACAGTTCTTTCACATAAACAGTTGCTGCAATTTCTCACAAGTATGTGGTACCTTTTTGCAGTGAATTGGTACTGCCGGCCATGGGTGTCATGGTACTGCTGAGCACTCAGCTGAGCTCACGTGGCTTTTTTTGCTTTAATGTTCCCTCCCCTCTCGTTGTCCCCCTTCCTCCCTGAACGCAGACGTTGGCATAGTTGGCTTCAGAGCTCAGCACGGTGCAAAACGTGAGT
Organism: Nettapus auritus; assembly: GCA_011076525.1. Lineage (NCBI taxonomy): Eukaryota > Metazoa > Chordata > Aves > Anseriformes > Anatidae > Nettapus > Nettapus auritus. The sequence continues at coordinate 7,062,494 of CM021788.1, forward strand.
TTTGGTTCCTGTTAGTTCCCAAAAAGAGTGAGACAAGTCTCTGGAGGGCTCTGTCCAGTGACAAGTCGTCAGGCGAGACAGTAACGTGGCGGTCCCCCTGCGCTGGAGCCGCTCTCCTCCCGGGGGGCCGGGGAGCGCAGCGCTCCCTGCCCCGCGCCCAGGAGGCAGCGGCTGCAGCACCGCACCTCTCCCACGCCCAGTGCCAGTGTTTGGGTGTGCATCCTAGTATTTGTTCCACATAGTGTTACGTATGCATGATCTTCTAAGGCTACGAAGCCATGGTAAAGCTCCATGACACCTATCCATATATATATAAGTATATATATGTATATTATAGCACTGAGGACCAACTGCCCTGCTGGACCAAGCAAACTAAGGCTTTCTTTCATTGCTTGTCTTTTATGTCGTGACAGCCCAAGTGCCAGTCTGATTGCTCTGTATTAAAACTAGTGTTTTGAATTAATTGATGTTATAGTTCCGTCTACCTCAGCACCTCCTGGTAGCCTCATTTTAGAAGGTGCCCAATTTTTTGTTTTTGTTTCTTCAGAGTATTGGTTACTATTTTTTGTACAACTGTTTCTGTTTCCTTGCTGTTTGTTTCTTTGCAGTTACTGCTTGCTAGTCCTATCTGTTCTCTAGCCACAGATGCAGTTAGCTAAAATTTCCTGAAAAATGAATTTTAAAAAGTCCCAAGTTGTGGTGTCTCCTAGTTGCAGCTCTCCGCATCTGCCTTCATTCTGTGTAGATTCAGATGCATTTCTTTGTAAAACTTCAGTGTTTCTGACAGAGGAAAAAAAAAAAAAAAAAAAAGAAAAAAAGAATATACTGCTGCAGGTTTTTTTCTCTCCATGTGTCACTAAGTGAAGTTCGTGCCTTCTATAGCAAAGAGAATATTTTTTACATCCTACTAACAGTAGATTTTTTTGTAGTGGACATTTTTTGTATTTTTATTTATAAGTCTCATAAGGAAAATAGCAATGTTCAGTTGTATACCTTGAATCTGCAGTTAGAAGAAACAATAAAGTTAATTCAGTTGTCTCGGCCTGTCGTCTCCTGTTGCTGTTCTCCGCTCAAACACCATCCTGCTGGGAGGAGGAAGAGGAGGATCAGGAGGATGCAGTGACAGCAGCCCCCTCCAGACCGGGGTACATGCTGTGCTGATGGTATTGGGGTACTGGCTCGGTGCTCCTGCAGCACGGGACCCATCCTTAAAACCCTGCTCACCAGCAGGCTCCTGCTGACCGATGCAGTCGTGCTGGGGGGGGGTGTTGGTGAGGCAGGGGCGGATGGGGCAGGGGCTGAGGAGCCCTCCCACGGGGGAGTCCGTCCCTGCTCACCTCCTGGCCCAGGCACCACCTCAGGGATGGGGGGGGCTGGCAACTGTGAGCAGGGAAGGTTTTGTGGCTGTTTTCATCCCCACCTGTGGGGCATCTCCAGGGACACAGGGATGCTAATGGCCTGTGATGGGGAGGATATCCCAGTGCTGGAGGTCCAGCACAGGAAATAGGAGCTGGTGTTTTTGTGAGGATATGCAGCCTGGAAGATGCTTTTCCATGGAAAATCAAGGTGTGCAGTCATGGGTCTCCAGAATTTCTTTTTCATTAAGAGCCACGAGCTCCTAAAAAGCCTGGTTCTTATTTATGCAGGAGTTCCTTCGTGCTTTGGCATAGAAGAGGGTGCTTATGGTGCCAGAAATTAAACGTGCCTCCTGTTTTAAAGTCCCTTGGCATCCCTGGAGACCGTTTTATCGTGCACTGTGTGGTGCTTGACAGGATGATTTGCTGCTGTCTTTTATTTTTTTGTTTAAGGAGAGAAGCAGAGGCATGTACAGCTCTGTGATTTGGGTTCAGAAGGCAGAAGGGGTGCTGTTCCCCACCCTGCACTAAGGCTGGCTCTGCTTTGGAGGGATTGTGCACACCCAGCTCCTGCCTGCCCCAGGAAGGGGTGCGCAGGTGGAGAGCTGGGCGCAGGCTCCCTGCGGGGCTGCCTGGATGCTGCCCGGGATGCTGCAAATGCCTCAGCAGCAAGGGGAGGATTTGTGGCAGCCAAGCCGATCCCCTGCTCCCTCCTGGTGCTGGGTGTGTGGGGTGCATGGGGTGCACCCCTCTGGCCCCACTCGCTGCTGTCAGCACGGGCGCTGCTGCTGCATGCACGGCTCCCCAGGGAGCTGAGCGAGTTTGCCTCAATGAAAGTGAACTCGTTCATTTAAACCTGACTGTAGAGTAGTCTGGCCCCCCGCTGTGTTAATTATCCTGTAGTTCTAAACTGATTGCTGTACACTAAGCTTAAGCCCTCCTTTATTTATTTACTGACTACATTAACAGCAAAGTCTGCACTCCTTTTATGTCGCTGCAAACTGTACAGCACGCGGCATGCAGCCACAGCAGCCAGGCAGGGGCTGTGAGCATCTCCCTCCTGCCCTTGGGGAGCCAGGACCAGGACGGGGTCACACGCTCATCGTGTGCAAGTTATGGGGTGGAATTCGCTTGATGTAACATTTATTTTTCAGGTGATGAAGTGCACCAGGCTGCTGGGTGTCAAATGCGGGCTCTTACGATGCCCTGGGGACAGGGGAGCCACATGCCTGCCCCGTGGCCCTCACTGAACACAGGTCTCCAGCTCCCCCAGGACAGCCGTGTCCCATCCCATGCTCCTTGCTCTGCTCTGCATCGTGCTGCTGCAGGACACAGCCATCCTGGGTGACGTGGGGGTGGCTTTTGGCCCATGGAGCCATCAGAGGTAATGTCCAATCCTGGGCTCAGGTAACAGCCCCTGAGAGCTCCCCCGCAGCACAGCTCGTCCCAGGGAGGTTTTGGGCACCTCTGGTTGAGGTGACCTGCTTCCAGTGACCTGCTGTCTGCACCGTCCCTTGCAAAAGGGAGGGATAAGATTCTGCTGCAGCATTTGGCCTCATACAAAAGAGTTATTATAACAGGGAAATTGTCATAGGACTGGGCCTTTGTCTGCACATTCACACAGCAGCTGGGAGTGATTATGCTGCAACAATGTTCTGTTCCATCAACATTATGTCCTCATTAAACCTTTATTAGTAGATTAGATTCAGATTTATTGATTTTTTTTTTTTTTAAGAGGAAAATCCAGGCTTGTTTCAGAGAGATGCCTGTAACTTTTCCTGCATGCAGCACTTCCCAAAGCAGCGTGAGGGAAAAACACTATCTGTAAGGGGAAAAACCTAGATGCTTCCTCCAGCTCTGGCAGACTCCTTTCCCACGGGGGACCTGTGGAGCAGGTGAGGGTTAGCAGCTCTGCACAGGGTTAGGTCACATGCAGGACCACATCGTAGGGCTGGGATGGCTGGAAAACGGAGCTCCTGCGCTGCGCCTGGATGGCCCCTGGGATCCAGCCCCAGCTGGGAGCTGTGGCAGCACAGGTGAGCTGTGGATGGCGGGGCTCCGCGGGGCTCTGTGGGGCACGGTGGGGCTGAGGAAGGCGATGTGGTGGCCCTGCCAACCTCAACCCAGGTCTCGTGCAGGCAGGAGGCACCGCGCGCCTGGTTCAATGGGCCCATTGGATTTGTCTGTTGGAGCGTTTGATGTTACATGAAGGCAGCTCATTCCAGAGGGTGTTAATTGCCCACTGCACTGATCAGGTCTGTAGCACCATCGATCTCAGTAGGATCAATGGGCTGATTTAGTGTCTCACGAACTCTTTAACTGGACACCTCATCAATAGACAGCCACTTACAGACCATCAGCACATTAGCGCGGGCCAGCACTGCCAGGAGCCCGCGCCACCCGTCCTGCAGCCCTCCTGTCACTCAGCAGGGAGTTTTCCTGCAGGTGAAGGCTTGGGAGGGTGTCAGGCCTTTGGATCATGGTTGGTGGGCTTGGGAGCAGACACAGGAGGGACGGACACCGAGATATCTGTCTTCCCTGCTGCCTGCAGTCTCTGTCCCTGCTGTACAAAGAGGAGCTACCAGAGCAAACAGGATGGGGCCTCCCTTCATCTCCAGCCTTTCTGAGGATGGTGCCTGCACTGGGTGCGCAGGTAAGTACCAGTGTGAAGCGCACATCCCCACCTGCATGGGGTCTCAGGCAAGCATGGTAGGGCCAGGAACCATCACAAAAATGCAATCAGCATTGCTTTTTCTCTCAGTGGTTGTCACAACTGTCTGACGTTCCCGGCTTTGAAACAAGTTTAGGTACCATTTTGGGCAGATTGTCTCCTTACAATATTGGCTCAAATCCCAGTCCTGCTGCTCTCAGATACAGGAGGAGCTTTTCTCTCCTGTTAGATGGCAGCTTTATGCCTCTGCCCTGGCAGAGGTGTACAGAGGGAGTATATTTACTTGTGGCAGCTGTGGAAGCCTGCGGCAGCAGAGGACCGGGATGGGTTACCCTGTTGGTCTCTTCCAGCACTGCATTCCTATGGAGACGGTCCCATTTGCATCGCAGTCCATTTGGGTTCACTGTCCCTGCTCCGCTAGTTCTCCCCCAGTTACTGTACTGCTGGGCAGGAATGTGGGGGGGCTCTGCCGGTCAAGCATGCAAAACACTTGGGTGGGGGCCGAAAGAAACGTGCAGAGCCCGGTGAGCAGCTGGATCTCGTGAAGCAGTAACGGAGAACGAGGAACGGGCGCGTGGCCCCCAGGGCGTTGTGCAGGGCGGGTGGAGCCGGTGAAGCTGTGCCCCTGGGCAGGTAGCGTGAAACGAGGGGAGGGGTGCTGGGAAGGAGCCGGGGGCCAGCAGGAAAACGCCCGGGGAAGGGCTCAAGGAGGAGAGGGCTCCCCGGTGCCCGCCTGCTCCCCGGGCTCCAGGTGGGATCCCGCCGGGCACGGTGCCCACGGACCTCGAGCCCGGCTGTGCCGGCCCTTCCCTGCCGAGCGGGGCCTGGGGGAGCCCGGCCGGGAGCCGCCGCCGCCGCCGGGGCGGGCGCCGCTGTCCGCGGTGCTGAAGCCGCGGCGGAGCGGGGGGGGCAGCGCCGCGACCCGGCCCCGGCGCGAGGGGCTCGAGGCGGCGGGGGGCGGCGGGCAGGGATGGTGAGAGCCGTGCTCGCTCGTGCCTCAGCCCTCGGCTGCCGCTGCTCCGGAGCTGTCGGGGGGGACGGTGGCACCAGCGCGGATCTCCGCGGTCAGAAAGCACGGGTGGGTCCGAGCCGGAGAGCGCCGCGGCATCCGAGGTCCCCAGCTTGCCTGCCCCGAGAGGCAGCTCAGGCGTACTGCCACACCGACCAGAGAGCGCCCAGCGTGACGGTGTAGGCCAGGACGGCCACCAGGTATGCCCGGAAGAGCAGGACATCCAACACGTAGCCCACCTGCAGCCACTCGCGGGCAACGTCACGAAACTCATCCCGCTTCTCGAGGAACTGGCGAATGGTGGTGATCTCGTGCAGGATGCTGTGCAGGAGCGGAGAGCCCTCTGCCAGAGTGCCAAAGGCAGGTGTGGGCCTCGTGCCCCCGGCCACCTCACGCTCCCGGGGGTCCTCGCAGCCGTAGTGGTTCAGCTTGGCTGCAGGATCAAGAGAGGTAAGCGAGAAAAATCTGTTTAGATGCAGAGCTGGGATTTGTGTGTGTGATCTGGACATCCGTATTGCCATGCATGAGCCACAGTGAGTCACAACCCTGCTCTCCACTCCCTAGGCTGCTGGCAATGCTGCTCATGGAGTGCTGGCTTGCAAAGAAGCATGGAAAGCAAAAGGGTTGTGCTTGGCTTAGAAGGAGAGAAGGCTCCTGCTTGGCTGATATTTACTGTGCCAGGACAGGGTACCGTGCTCTAGAACAGGCCCAGTTTATAAAATTCAGTTTTCTGCCAGTCTTGCTCCAGAGCTGAAGATGCTGGCAGTGCTGGGTACACCTGAGCTGGGCTTCGTCATTTCTCTGGGCATGACACAGACTGGGGAGGGGGGGAAACAGGTGAACGTGGGGTGTCTGCTGCTGTTGCTCAGAGCTCTAATAGAGAACATGAGAGCTAATTGGAAAGGTGAACATTTTGGTAGTTCTGATAATATGCCATTAGACTAGATTTGGGCTTAGAGCTGTGTGAGGCCCGGTCCCCTTCTCCTCCCGCAGGAGCTCTCTCTCCAGCCCTTACCTGTGCTGTCATTGTTCTCCACATGCCTGGAGATGTCTGAGCTCTGTGCCCTGCTTTGGCTGAATTTCTTCCTGTCCCGGATGCAGAGCAGCACGGCGGCACGTTCCAGCAGCAAGCGCTTCACCCAGCTGGGAACGTGGGGCTGCAGGTCTTGATTGTGTATGAGGCGCACAATGAGGATGGTCTCCGTGAGGCTGATGACAAGCAACGCCATGCACACCACAAAATAGATGCCTGTGGAGATGCCAGCAAGGTGAGTGGCCTGCAATGTTTTTATATTGATGCACAGAGCAGTTAGGTCCTGAGTGAATCCCCCCTGCCTGCCTCTCTCTGCACAGAGCTGCAGTTCCTGCTGCTCCCGGCCCATGACTGCTGTTGCAGTTGCTTTGCGGACCACCCCATCCAGTCAGCAGGACGCCTTTTCTGTTTTCTGCACTGCTCCGATGGGGCCCTCATATGCACCTGGGCTAGAGCTAGAGCTCCAGTGCAGCTCTCAGCCACGTGTGACCGTCACCTTGACGCCCCAAGTCCTGAGATCCTTTTACAGCCCCCAGTTTTGTAACTCCCCCTTCTTGCTCCTCTAGTTCTGGTAATGTTTCTCTGCTGGAGCTGGACCACCTCCCCCCTGATTCCTTAGCATCCTGGTTGCAGAGGGACAGGCTTTAGCCCATGGCTGGGCACTATCCTGGCTCGGTGGCAGTGAGGGAGATGAGTGCTAGGCTCCCACCACATAAGTCAAGTGTGAAGAGCTCTTGCCCCGTTGCCAGCTGGGACTGGTAGCACTGCTGTACCTATCAGTGGGGTGCCAACAGCCGTAGCTGGAAGCGTGTCAGATACAATGATTAGGAAAACTGAGTAGCCCAGTAGGAGTGTGATCTTGAAAGAGACCCTCTCGCCACTGTTGGGAGGCAGGTAGAAGCCCACAATGTCCATCACCATCAGGAAGATACTGGGGAGCAGCAGGCTGACGGTATAGAAGAGGGGACGTCTCCTGATAACTACCTGCCAGGACAGAAGGAAAGACAGGAAAGATTTGGTGAAGGCAAAAGTCCTGCTTGAAAGGAGAGCTTGAGCTGGTGTGGGTCTCCTCTAAAGCAGGTGAGGATGGTGGGCTGCACTGACAGGACCCTCAGAAGAGCCCTCAGCACCAGGAGAGGTGCCAGTGGCAGGGGATGCAACAGCACGGAAGCAGGGGAGCGGCTCGGTTATGAAGTAAGGGGACTGGGGGGCAAAGCCCTGCCCTGCTTTGGCCTCGTCCTTGAGAAGATCAGAGGCCAAAGCAGGGCTCAGGGTGGCGTGGGGTTCCCAGCCCCGCGGGGAGGCGAGGGCTCTTACGTAGAACTTCATCTCGGCGTAGCTGTCGCTGCTCTTGACGCTGAACTCCTGGAAGTGGCTGAGCACGTAGAGCAGCTCCCACTCGCCCTGGTTCATGAAGATGCTCCTGTCGAATTTCACCAGCTCCGGGGTCCGCCAGAGCGAGAGGTTGATATCGCGGACTGCAAGAGGTGGGCACGGAGCTGCCGGGTGCCCGGGCCCGGCCGCGGCGCATTCCCGAGCCGCTGGGGCCACCTAGAGGGGGCCGCGTCCCCTGCACGGAGCCGGCAGCCCCGAGCCCCCCGGGGCGGCACTCACTGTTGTGCAGCCAGCTGGTGAAGGTGAGGGAGCAGTTCTGGACGTCGAAGGGGAAATTGTAGATATCCAGGCTGCAGGCAGTCACCACCTGGATGGGCTTGAGGTTCTGCACCTCTCCGTGGTGGCGGACGTAGACGTAGGGGACGTCAGGGGACTTCCCAACGTCCACGCTGGAGGGAACAGGGACAGAGGGTAGGGAGCGCTTCGGGGAGCACCGTGAGCAGAGTGGGCTCCTCCCGGCCAGCTGCGTTTGGGATGGGGACTGCCCAGCGTGAGACCGGGACCTTACCGTGTTGCTTTGCCAACCTGCTTTTTTGGAAATAAGGGGAGGCTGGGGCGAAGGGCCAGGACACGAGCACGCCACCCCCGTGGCGGAGCAGCTGCCCTGTGTCATTGCTGTGTTCCCCGTGCTGCTGCCCTCTCCCAGTGCAGCCCAAGGACCATTTGTGGCTTTGCTTCGCAGAGGGCTCTGCAGCACGAGATGGTGGGAACACCTTAAATCCCAGCAGAAGTGGGGGCGGGGAAGGACAATGGCTGGCTTCGCAGGAAGGGCTGGCAGCTCTGCAGCTGCCCTTGCATTGTGCCTTCTTAACAAAGCCTTTCTCCAAATATCTGGATTCCACCCCCCAGCACAGTGCGGGTAATTACAAATGTTTGTGGTTAGCCAGCATTGGAAATGTCCCAACTGCCAAGCCGTTTCCCCATCTGCAGCTCACCGGATACGGGGGCACTGCCAGTTCTGTGCAGGGAATACAGAGCGAGGCAGAGCATGCGTGCTTACAGAGCGAGAGGGTGGCTAAACCACCCTGCTCTCCTTTGGGGTCCCCTGTGATGGGGTTCGGAGAGCAGCACTGCACTCACAACTCGTTGATGAGGATGTCGGGCACCCAGATGCTCTCCGCGGGGAGGGATATCTGTGTGATGTTGTCAAAGCACGCCGGGTCCCACTGGAGGAACTCATCTGTCCAGTGCTGCAGGGACAAAGCAGAAGGGAACTTGGAGATGCGGTCAGTCCTAGCCCCACCAAAATCCAAACCTGATACTAGTAGCCTGCCATGGAAATGTGCTAAATGCCACATATGAGAGGCAGGAAACTCAATTTCCTCAGCTATCACAGCCACCCAGCAGTGAGAAGCAGGAAGCATGAAAGCTGTGCTTTTAGGCTCTTGATTCCTGCCCTGCAGAGGTCTTGTTGTCACAGGAGATAACCTCTCTGGGCTAAGCTGGGATGCAATCATTCAGGCACACACACATGGAGATGCCTTTACCTTCTGAGGATGCTGGCTGTCAAAGGGAGACAGCACTGTCCCCAACAGCATCTCCCATCAGCACAGAAATGCCTGTCCTCACCCTTCCTGAAACTGGTTCTGCCTGTGGCCAAGTATTTTGTGGTTTGCAGGCTTCATTTGAAGGAGAATTCATTGAGTGATAACTGGGCGCTCACAGGGAACAGAAACCACAGAGGTGAGTGAGCAGCTGAGCAGACAAGGGAGCTGCACTGGGGAAAAGGGGGGAAGGAAGGGGCAAAATGTGTGAAAGCAAAGGAGATTTTCTTTTGTACTGAGTTCAGTGCTCCATGGTTTTCTTGCATTTCTGCATCCAAGGGAACTGGCTCCAGTTTTCAGAGGAGCCACCACACCCGGACTTTTCTCCAGGGCTAGAAACTGGGATGCTAAGGTAGACAAACGTCAGAGGTGAGTGACAACAGCCTGCCTTCCCACGTGAGCTCCTCCAGGACAATCACATCCTGCTGGGAGGCAGATAGCCCAGTCACCACAGGTGCTCCAGCCTCGGGAGTGGCAGCCAGGGCCCAGAGAGAGGGGGAGTTGGCAAAGGTCACCTCGGCTCACGGCTCACCTGTCTGTACCAGATGTAGGTGGTCAGCACCTGGTTTTTCTCATCCTGTGGGAATAAGAGGACACACGGATGTCACAGGGTGAACCCCCCTGGCTCGCCCGGCGGTGGAGCGGCTGGAGCGGCGGACTCACCACGCTGAGGATGGCGTACACCATCACATCGATGGCCACGGTGGTGGTGGTGCGCCAGTCCCGCACGGGACGGGTGCCCTTCCTGTAGCGAGCCAGCAGCGAGTCAGACAGGCGGAGCAGGGCTGGCGCGTCGGGGTCTGGCACCCAGCTCGCCTTCGGGGTACCTGCCAGGGCAGGGAAAGGTGCTGTCACAGACTTGTCCTGTCTCTCTGACCTGCTGCCCCAAATCCCCAGGGATTGGCAAAGGAAACTGCAGGGAAGCAGCGCCTGTGGCCAGTCCCAGGGAGGACCTTGGGCCGCGCTGCCTCCCCTTACTGCAGGCAAGGACGTGAGGGCAGGCTGGAGGCAGGATGCGGGGCCCTGCCATCCCCTCCGCACTGTGCCAGGGGCTGTTTGCATCCAGGCAGTGGCCTAAAATCTGCATGGGGTGTGCCACAAAATGCAAGGTGCTGTTGAATGATGTACCTGGCTTACCTTTTTTTTTTTTTTTTTTTTTTTCTAGCCAAAGTTAAGAGCATCTTGCTGGGAAACAAGAATGCCATCATTCTTGAAACCTCGTCTACTATTTTATTCAGGTCTCCTGCTAACTACACGGATCGCTCTGTGACTTTCCCCTGGACACTTCTTGGGTTTTGGGTGGCTGGGTACCACCTGAAGGCTGCCATCTGCTTCTTCTCCGGGAGCGATGTCAGGAGAGCTGGGCAGCCACTGTGGGAAGCTGCAAGGGAGGCAGTGCCCTGAGGTAAGTTTTCCAACTCTTACTATTTTGAGAGGCATTGCTTCTTTACTCTGAAGGTGAAGGCTGAGGTTAAAGATGAGTCAAAATGCTAAATTCGTGTACTAGGTGATGAAAAAGACTAAAATCTGTCTACATGAGAAAAATAAGTTACCCATGTTAATCCTGGGGGTTGTGCCACCAGGCTTTGGATCCAGGCCCCCAAGTGCTTTGTATGGAGCAAACACTTCCAAGTGCTGCTGGCCAATGTTGCCATAGTCAGAGCCTCTCTTGGAAAGCAACAGCAGGACAGCTGGTTTTTTTGGCTATTGGTCAAATATCTGTTTCTTATCCCATCTTTGCTGCTCCAATGCATTCACGCAATGCTGGGAAGGTCTGTACCACTCCTCCATCATTTGTGGCTCTGAATGGCGCTGTGTGAAGGCTGAGGAGCCCGGGTATCTGACAGCGCATCCTTCTCCGCATTCAGATTTCGTCCTCTCGCAGCGCACGTGGCAGCTGGATGCTCCCCGCTACCCACCCATCTGCTCGTCGCCCACAAAAGGAGGAGGTGCAGGCCGAGACTTTCCTTTCAGCCCAGTTAGCAGGGCATGTGTGATTAGCAATGAGCGAGGGCCCCACCGCCAGCTGGGATAGCCGTGCCTCTGTGCCTTTGTGGCCGAGCGCTGCGTGCCGTCCCGGGAAGGGACCTGGCGTCCCTGCCCATAGCTCTCCTCCTGCCCTGCTCCGCTCAGAGGCCAAAGCCTGCAGCACGAAGCCAGGGCAGCACTGAGGGGTTTGTGGTGACTTGCACGAGGGAGACACTCCCCTTTCTGGTGGGATGCGTGACACAAATAACACCAAAATCCGTCCCTTAGCAGCAGTTACAGGCGGAGACTGTCGATGGGCAGCAGGCTGTGTTCATTGCTGTGCGGTCTGTATGAGCTGAAGCTGGAGAAGGACGAGCAGGACTGGTGTGTGCACACATGCAGGCAGTGCTGGCCCAGCACCGCTCTGCAGGGCGAGGGCATTATGGCTGCGGCTCCGCGCGGTCACTTTGGAATCTTCAGCTAGGACAGAACTTGCTTTAGCATGAGGAGCAACACTTCTAAATAATTGGTCTTACTGGTATCTCGACATTTGTTTCCTGTGGAAAAAATCCCTCTGCTGATGCTGGGAGCACTAATTGCATTGCAAACTGCTGTCAGCACCCCAGTCTTCACTGCAAGGCTGCCGCTGAGGCTGCAGGCAGGCCAGGTGGCAGAACCACACTTGTAGCTTTGATCTGGAGCACCCGAGCCTGCTCTGCACGCCACAAAAGGCACTAATTGGAATAGATCTGCAGGAACTTGGGGAAAAGCTGCCTGGAAGGAAACTTTAATCTTTCTTTGCGACTGGAAAAAAAACATTAGCCCTGACCCCTCCAACTTTGCATGGGATCTATAATGCCTCAGAGCTGGTGGGGCTCACAACCCTCATCCAGCCACGTGCTAGCCAAGGGAGGAGATGGGGAGGGGGGGAAAGACACAGCAATTAGGGCGATGGGAGGAAAACAGGCACAGCTGTAATTGCACCAGCAGCTATGGCCAAGTGGCCTCGAGCACTGCAGCTGGTTGCGGCTGGCTCACAACACTTGCCTTCAGACCCGTGCTGCCAAGCTCAGTGTCTGGGAAAACTCACTTTGGAGGGAGAGGACTCGGCTGGGTTCACACCAAGCGTCCTGATCTTCCCAGCAGCTGCCCCACAAACCTGTCTCACACACGTGCTGGCTCCAGGGGTCTGCCTGGCCCAAATCTGTGCTTCTCTGTGGCTTCACCTGCCACACTGCAGGTAAGTGGGACGTGTTCACTGCTTTCTGTCCTTTCTCCTAAGCTAAAGATAATTCTTGTCTTTGGTGAATGGTGTGAAATGAAATAGCTCAAAAATTGACAAACTAAAATATCAGAAAGCCTCCAGCCAAGTATCTGTTGGCTTGCAATATTCTGTGGCCAAGCGTTGAAACATTGCAATGCAATCAGCATCAACCATGAACTATTCAAAAAATACCCAGTTGTAGGATTATTTTTTTTAATACAAAGGTATTGTCCTAGTTTTTTCCCCTCTCAGCTGAAATAAGACAAAATCAACACATGCTCCTGAAATAACTTGCATGGCCCATGTCTTCACCCTGTATGGGCTTGCTTTGACTTCTCAGCGTAAAGAATATCAGCCAAAAATGCCACCCCCTGTGGCCAGGTCAGGGCCCTGGTGCAGCTGTGGGGGTGAGAACTGCCTAGCAGCACCTGCTCTGGCACGGCCTCCGTGCAGTGCTACAGCAAGGTGACCACCCGAGTCCAGGGTGTAGGGGATTGTTCCTTGGGAGGAACAGAGGACTTCAGCTGTCCAGCCTCACCTGTCACCAGACTTTGTAAGGAAGGCACTGGCCACCTCTGCTGTGGGTTTTCACTTTCTGTGAGCAGCCATTGAGGAAAAGAGGGGAATGCAAGTGCTGGCACTGTGCGGCTGCATGCAGCCCTCCGGCCTCACGGCTCCCCGGCTGCAAGGGATCCTCCCGCTCCTCCCCTGCCAGTCTTCGGGCAAGGCTCTGGGCTCAGAAAGGGATATTTCCCTGGTGGAAGGGACGAGCTCGCTGCCCAAAGCCTTTCCTGAGTTATAAACCTGCTGAGGACTTTCATGTGTGTTGGTGCAAAACAGCACAGTGATTTTTTTTTTCTCTCAAAAAAAAAGGTTAAACAAGAAAAAAATAAGATCTGCTTATTAGTATTTTGGCAGTTATTTTTCCACTGTGTGGAGCTAAGATTACAGAGCACAGCCACAGCATCACTTCTGCATGCTGTCGTCCCCAAAATCCCATTCCACATTACAAGTAATGAAATGTTATCAAAGAAATACATTTATCTTGTGAGGGGCTTGGGCAACAGGTCCCAAACTGGGGGCTGCAGACAGATGGACAGGAGATCGTTCTGTTTCTGTTTTCTCTCTTGTTCCTCAGGACTCACTCTGAACACTTTCAAAGTTCTTTGAAGCCTCACACCAATGAGCCCAACATTTGGATCTGGGTTAAAACACGCTGAAGCTGTTACCTCCCTCTCCTCGCAGCCTGAGCCACCAGCACTTGCTCAAGTGTGCAGTGCCTCGAAGATCTTTCCAAGAGGTTACCCATGGCTGGTCTTCTCCCATGTATGCAAATTTTCAATTATATAAATCTCTCTTTTTAAAAATTAATTAATTATTTAATAAACTAGTGTTTGCATGCTATAGAGAGCTGCTAGTTTTTTTATTAAGGTACACCAACATGCCTTTAGCTACCAAAAATTAGCTCCTTCTCCCCCACCCTGCCAGACTTCCCCATGATGTCCTTACCTGTGTCCTGCAGCATCGACACAAGAGGCAGCAGGGACAGAAGCGCCGTGAGAGCCGCCAGCACCATAGCTCTGGTGCTGCAGGTCTCCCGGCTCCCTTCCCCAGTCTGAGCTCTCCGCTCTTCTCTGCAGATAAGTGAACCTAATCAGGGAAGCAGGCAGCACTTTTTGCTTGCTTTCCCCCAGCCGTCAGGTTTTTGAAAATGAGTAATTAATCTTGCAATCAGCCTCCTCTGCTGCATCAAGTTTCAGGCAGGGAGGAGGAAGGAGGAGGCCACCCACCCCATGGGCTGTCACGCTGGTGCTGGGCGAATGCGCAGCGCCCAAGCCCCCAGCTCCCCCGGCCCCCTGCCCGGACACAGCTCTGCAGGGAGGGCTCCCATTTCTGGGAGGGGCAGTGTCTGGATGCTGACATTGCAGCGTGGTTGGGATAATGCTGCCCATACCCTGCTGGTGTGCTGGGTGACAGCAGAGCGAGGTTTTCCAAGGAAAACCTCATGATCACACTGCCACAGGTGCCTGCAGGCACTGTGCAGGTAGCAACTGATCCTTGTTGGGCCAATAAGCTAGCATCCACCTCGATGGCTTTGTGTGCAGGTTTGACCAGTCCCCAGCTAACAAACCCCTTAGAACAGCATATGCATAGGGGTACAGCCAGAGCCGCTCCGGTGCAGGGTGGGCTCCAGCAGCAGGAAGTGAGAGCTCTGGAGCTGCACTGAGCAGCACGGGGAGAAGCTCTAAATGTGGGAGAGGAGCAAAGAACTAACGCTCGGAGCTGGGCAAGGCTGGGAACAGGCTTTCCCCAAAGCCTCGCAGTGCTCACAGACAGCACAGCAGCCCAACTTCCCCAGAAGCTTCCCTGTACTGGGAGTCATGGTGAAGTAGACAGGCAGGGATCAGAGCCCTTGGCTGTGGCACAGAGCAAATTGCATCAGATGGCAGCGTGGAGTCACTTAAACGAGATAAGAATTAGTGCACGGCCCTGATGAACTCCCCCTTGGCTGCCAATAGTGGTGTCAGGGAAAGAGAGAGTGCAAAGCTGGGGCTAATTTGATTTCTCAGCTCTGTTAGTGGATGGTAAGTCACCTCCCGGGGAGCGCAGACAGCTCGGAGCTGTTTGCTGTTATTGAATCTGGATAATAAAAATCACGGGCAGTGCCGCAGCGGCGCTGGGGACCGTGCCCTGCGCTGCGGTGCTGTAGAGCGCACAGTGCCCCACTGCCACCACGCTTCCTCCAGCCACCAGCACCTGCAGCCGGCAAGGCACGGGGCACGGCGGTGCTGGCCAGGATCTGGCTGAGGGGCTGAGCCGCGGAGCAGGATCCGGGGCGAAGTGGGACGGTAGGGTCCAGGGCAAGGACTGCTGAACCACAACCTCCACAGCAGCATCATTAACTCTGAGTCTTCTCCCTTGGGTTTTATGTCTTCATCTTAAAGAGATTTTAATGTAGTTCCTATCAGCCCTCCTGTTATCGGATATCTAATTAGTGTGATCTATTATGGCCTTGTATTACGCGCGCGCACACACAGTCTGCGCGTCGGGGGCTCTTACGGGACTTTTTGTGGGATGTCTGATATAAATTGGCAGTATCCAGATCAGATTTACTTTCTGAAATGGTATAATGGGATTTTATTAGCTCTGTAATCTGCTGCACAGTAATTGCTTTTCTGAGAATCGAAGCACTTGGCATCCAGAGTTTCCGAGGGCTCAGCCCAGCTCCCCATGCCTGTAGCTGCTGCCTCAGAGCCAGCAGCACCTGAGCGGCCCCGCGGCGCCCTGCGGCCCCCAGCAGGGTGGTGCAGGGGGGCACGGCCACACACATGGTGCTGTGGGGCCACCGGGAGCATTGCTGGGCCAGGCAGAGCGGTGTTTGTGCTTCCAGTCTTTTTCAGTATTTGATGATTTTTTTCCTACCCCACCACTGGGCTGGGCTGCTGACTGTTAATTTTTAACCATGTAATGCCAAACTTGTACTGGACAGGTGTGAAGTCTCCCTGAGGGTCCTGCTTGCAGCCTGCCCTGTTCGGTTCAGCTGGTGATGCTGTGCCATACAGTCCCTTGCTCTGCCTGCTGACGGGATAACCTGCATTTTTATTTTTTACTAATTTTTATGCATGCATCAGCTCCGCTGGCTCCATGCAGTTGCAGAAATGCAACCAGGTTGTCTATCAGGCGGCACCAGCCATGGGAAAGGAGACTTTCCCCAGCAGCAGATGCTTCTAAGAAGCATCCTGCAGCAGCTGGGCTCATCTGCAGTGAGCACGGCATCAACCTGGGCTGGGCGGCACAGCCAGGGGAGCCACACAGCCCCCGGGGACAAAGGATGTCTGAGGCAGCCGCTGCCAGTGGGGCCTCGGTCCCCACTCCTGTGTCCCGGCAGCTTCTGAAATGAATTTTCCAGCTTTCTGAATTGAATGAGGGCTTTTTCCTCAGACAGCCACACCAACAGGTACATTTGTCAGGCCAGCAGGAAGCTCTTTAAGCTGGTGGCGACCAGGGAAGGGGAACCCCTGGGCAGGGACATACACACAAGGCCCCCGTGCTGTGCACAGCGCAGTGGGATGAGCAATGCTCTGCATCCTCCCCATCACACTGATCTGCTCCTACCAGCAACATAACTGGAGCCCACACCTGCATTATTCCTGCAGCAGTGCCAGCTTCAGCAGAGCCTGTGCCGTGGGGTTTGGCTGGTGAGATGCTGCAGGGGGTGGCCGGGGCTCCGAGACCTCCGGAGCCAGGAGCCGGGTGCGTGCTATAGCCAGGATGGGGACGACCGCAGTGGCTGAGCCCAGGGCAGCAGAGCAGGAGCAGGCAGGTAGTTACAAATGAGGCGATGGCAGGGCAGTGCTTTGTAAACTGCAGAGCACAGGGCCATTTCTTGCTTATATGGAGACAGCTTCCCATAAAGGCTAATAGGTTTTTGAAGGATACCAAGCACGGAGGGATCTGTTGTCTCTGCAAGGCAGTTAGTTTAGTTCAGGGAGCAAGCTGGCATCCAGAGTCCAGAGGGTTGTGGCTCCCTGACCCATGACCCCCGGACATTGCCAAGTGGTGCTGGAGAGCTTCAGAGCCTCCAAACCAGCCCCGTGTCACCGGGTGTCCCGGTGGCAGCCGGAGGGCCCCCATCACGGAGCCCCACACGCCCCGAGTTGCACGTCCACTGTCACTGCTGAGGGATGTGAGGCGACCGGCGCGGGCACGACATCTCTGCCATGCAAAGCATGGCTGCAACGGCATCACCTCTTGGCCATTGCTGGAGACTGGTTTTCCTTGCAAGGCTTGAGCTGGGAGCTGCTAGGCATTTCACTAATTTAATCACTGTCGTGGGTCATTGCAGATCCTGATAGCTTTGCTCCGCACGGTGAACCAGACTATCATAAACGCCTTGCTGCTGCATTGTCTTGCTAATTATGAACCCGTAAATGTCTCCTTAGGTAAATAACTCAACTCAAATAGAGGTGGATGCAGAAGTTATGTGCGGATCGGTGGCCATTGCTGCAGGCTCTGGCAGGTCAGCATCCAGCACGGCAGAGAGGTGGCTGAAGCCTTGCGCTCCGAGGGTGACAGGCCCGACCCAGTGCATCGGGGCAGGAGCGCTCGCTGGCAGCAACGCCCCCATCCCACAGCACCCCACTGCTGGGAGCCCAGGAGCCCCGGCAGCACCAGCCCTGGCCTCTGAGCGTGAATTAAGCAGGTAATACAAAAATCATAATAGGAGAGCAAATACAAATGTTTCCAAGGACCTCACCGATGCACTGATTAAAACAATTATTTTTTCCCCTTGTGGGTATGCATCGCAGGAAAGTGGTTTCTGCAGTCTTTGGTGAAAGTGCTTGACAGCAGCAATGAAGACAAAGTGTTAGTGGAATATCCTGTTGGGGATAATCATATACTAGCAGGGGATGAGGAGGTGACCTGATCAGCCTCTTCCATCTGCAGCTCTTGTTTACTTTATTCATCTTTATGAGGGAGTGTGATTATGTAACTGCTGTAATGAGATTAAATTTATATCAGCGGTGCTTTGAAAATAAGATTTTATTAGAGAAATAGGAAAACTTCCCCAATTTCTGTCCCCATCCTCACTAATAAAAACGTGCAGTGGTCATAAATAACCAGTGCTGCTGTGGCCGGGAAGATGAGCTCTTCCACAGTCCCACTGTATTTCATGGTTTAATTATCAGCAGCGCAACGTTCTGCGGGCCTGGAGGGGGCAGTTAAGATGTCTCTGCAGAAAGTGCTCTAAAGTGTTACTAGATGTAATGAACACAAGCCTGGCTCATGGTATAAGGGGGTATCTCCTCCAGACTGGCTTGTTTTTAATCTCCTTTGAATAGCCCTTTGATAAACGATTGCCAGGCTCATGCCTGGCAGCATGGTCTTTGCAGGAGCAGAAGAAAATGTCACTGAAACAGGACAACTTTTTTTGCAAAGTCATTTGTTGTTTTTCAGGGTGCCCTAACCACAGGAGCTACATGGAGAAGTGGATGCTACGGCCCGGGTGACATCCGCAGGGGAGGTGGGAGGCAGGCAGAGGGGGGCAGAGGCTGGCGAGAGCCACCAGCAGCTCTGCTCCTGCAGTAACGGAGCAGCCTTGTGCACAGCGTGCAGCTCAGCACCTGCACCAGCAGGGAGGAGAGCGCTGCACAGTTTAGGGTTTGCTCCCGCTCTGGCCCAAGGACCACGTGGTGAAGGCTGGTTTTCCTGGACAGCATTTCCAGAGACACGGGCAAGGGTGGTGCAGTGCCTAAAAAGGCATTTTCCTGGGCTTTGCTGGGAACTGGGGAAGGTGCAGCAGTGCCAGGAGGCCTGACTGGGATGCGCAAAGTGAGCGGTGCTGGAGGGCGCAGCATGGGACCTGCACCTGAATCCAGGTGGCTGTGGGGTGGCTTCTGGGGGGGTGGGTGTCAGGACACATCTGATGTTCCTCATTTCATTAACAGCCTCAGAGGTATTTCACAGGCAATTGGAGCTAAATGCCAATGATGCAGCAAGAGACAGCTGCGGGTAGGGGCTGTGCCTATGCAGAGTGGCAGGGCTGTGAGCCCCCTGCCCCAGCCACGCTCCCACCACCCAAACTGCTTGCAGAGCCTGGCAGCACAGGGTCACCCCCTGGTGTGGAAGCCCCGCCGGACAGATGGACAGATAGACTGACCACCAGACACACACTGCTGAGCACCCCTGTGGGTAGCAGCAGCAGGAGGAGGGGGATAGTTTTGGAGCCCATCAGCCAAACGGGCACAGCTGTAACCCATCTCTGAGAGCTCCGCAAAGAAAGGCTCTTCCTCTGCAAGCTGCTGGTATTTACTCATCTGCTTAATGAACTCTGCTTGGAGCAGCTGCAGGGATGAGTCACGCTGTATTTCAAGGCGGCGAGCAGTATCAGCCTGGTCCCATGCCGTTACGCTGGTGTCAGGTGCGGTTCAGGTTAGTACCACAGACCAGGCTGCCCTGGCTTCATATGACAAGGAACAGGGCTGTGTTTTGGGGCTTTCTGTGCTCGGGGCCATAAGGCGGGGCTGAGCAGTGCTTGTTGTGTGTGTGAGAGCCCCTCTTCCTTCCTTAGTTTGGGACCAGCGTGAGCCACACCACTGCCCTGCCTCCCTGGGTGCTGACAGCCCCTCTGATGTGCCGGCCTTGAAGCTGCAGCCCCCAGCACGCTGGGTGTGACGGTGGCCCTGGAGCTGCAGCTGGGGCTGAGGGGAAGCTGCCCAGATCCGTGCTCCCAGGGAGGGTGCTGAGGATCATATCCGTGCACTCTAGCCAGTCCTTGTCCTCACTAGGAATAGAAACACGGCCACGTCCTGCCAGCAAAGAAGCCTGATGCCTTTAAAATTCCTCAGCAAAGGTAGGAAAACACTTTCCCTTCAGTTGTGTTCTCCATTAGACACCCTTCAGGTGTTAGCAATATTATGCCACAATTTCATTATCCATTAAAGCCAGGTAATAATAAGTACACAAAGGTATTTGGAGCCCATTGATGTTAATGAAGGAGATCCATCTCATTCCGAGCAGGTACAGCAGCCGTGCGTCAGAGATGTGATATTACCCAGGGTTAGGCAGGAATTGCCTTGCTGAGAGCAGACCCACTAGTATTTAATCTTGCATGACTGTCTTTATGGCACAGAGTGAGTGTGGTGCCTAGCCGCTGTGTGCAGCTGAGTTTGCTGCTTTTTCTCTCCCTTGTATTTTGCTGCCATAACTTCCTAATCCACGAAAGTAGAAAGCTGCCCGTGGCAGGGGCATGTCTTCCTTTCCCTGCCTTCTGGAGGAGGCTAGTGCTGCAGGATTGTATCCTGTCAACAGTAAGTGAGCATCAGGAACTGTACAAATGCCAGGTGCTTTTGGGTAGAAATCTCATGTCTGTCTTCCCTACTTTTCATCCAAGTTCTTCTACTGAAGCTTTAGTTTTTAAGAAGCATTGCAAATGGGAAATTTTCAGCCTGGGCTTCAATAAAGACATCTCAGTGATTATGGCCACAATTGGTGTGTTTTTCCCTTCATTTTCAGAGAAAATTAGAAAAATTTCAACCAAGTTGGAAAAGCTAATTTGGGCTGAAAGGGCTGATAGCTTTTGATTTAAAATACCCCGGAAAGTTTTGCTGAAGAGCACCTTGCCTGTTGTTCTGGATGGAGCAGCCCAGCACGCAGCTGGAGGAGCCAGGCTCTGCTTGGAGCCTGCTCTGCAGTCCGTGAAGCCCCAGAGCTTCAGACCGCTGCCACACAGGGATGCTTTCCTCTCTGCTGCCTGGGGACAGCCGAGCTCAGGCAGGGAGAGGCAGAGCAGAGGCTGAGGGCGAGGGCTCTGCCCTGCACAGCACGCTCCTGCTGGGTTTGCCATCCCAGGTCTACCAACCATCCCCAGCAGCAGGGTGCCATCAGTGGAAAGCAGAAATCAGCTTTTCTGCAAGGCACATGACTGACTTGATAAAAGAGGGACAGCAATTTTTTTTTTATCTGTGAAGCACCTGCATGTGTCAGTGCCTGCTGCTTTTAAACACAACTCTGACGTACTTCTGAGAGGGCAGGTGAGGGTTATTTGCTGTCTCCTAAGTGCAAGTGTTTGGTATCCATTGAAATTCCCTGCAACTAATGTTCCCCTAGTGCTAATAAACGTTTCTGGGACTACTTTTTTTCATTTCAGGGCACCTATAGTGCAAATTGATTGCTTCCTTTTGATAAAAAAAAAAAAAAAAGGTTGTATGGAAAGATCTTAGGGTATGGAAGAAGCAGAGTGGGGGCAGATCTTCAGCTCCCACTTGTTCTTCATCTGAGAGTGTATGATCCTCACCGCAGTAAATTATCTTTGATATAATGGCACTTTGACTGCACTTGACACTGCAAGCAAATCACCAGTATCTGTCTTGCACCCTAATTAGTTACTGTGACATTAATCAGGCTGCTAAACATAATACATACCCTCAGCAAACCCAGAGCTAAAAATACGAGGCTGAGTTTATATTTGTAATCAGGACACTAATATTTTTTTAGAGGGAGTTGTCTCAGCCACTATAGGAAGGCACTTGTATTAAATCCCTGTGCCTATAGATCCTCCTGCTCATAATACAGAGTGACCTCAAGCTAGGTGTATTTTTTTTTTTTTTTTAATGAAATGACAGGTAGAAATCCCTTGCCTTTTCAAGCCCTGGTTTCTCTTTGCCCCTTAGACTGTCACTGCAGGACCTGGCATGCTGTGGTCAGCCCAGCACCTAGACAGGAGCATCCCGAGGATGCGGCAGCATGGGACCCCTGTCCCAGTGACCACAGCTCTGTACGTGCTCTTTGCCTTAGGGACGTGCAGAGGTGCCCACCGGGCTGGGGCTTGGCTTAGTCCCAAGGCAGAATGGCACAA
The DNA here is from genome assembly GCA_011076525.1 of Nettapus auritus. Lineage (NCBI taxonomy): Eukaryota > Metazoa > Chordata > Aves > Anseriformes > Anatidae > Nettapus > Nettapus auritus. The sequence goes on from CM021788.1 coordinate 7,084,091, forward strand.
TCATGTTGTGGGTCTGCCAGTATGGAAAGCTCCAGGAAACCTTGGAGGAGGAGCAGCTCCCTCCTGGATCCTCGGTGCTCCTGCCTCAGTGGTCTGCGGTGCCCGGAGCCAGCTCTGCCCTGGCCCAGAGCGTCCTCGCATGGACCATGCTGCCCGCAGCGCACCGTCACTGCAGCCAGGCTTCTTTAAGTTAAACATCAAGTTAAACAACAAGTTTTGCAATGCCAGCTGGCTGGTGTAATTGGCTCTCTCGTGGCATTATTCACAGCTCTTCCTTCTTTCTTTTTCAGCTACCTTCCATCTTGCTTGTTAAAAGCAAAGGATATTTTGCAGAATTGGAATTCATTAGTCTTCCTAACAGAGGGAGCCTACTTAGACCTAAATTGGTGGTTAGCAAACGCAGAGATAATTCCCACGCGTTCGTATTTATCTTCCCAGTTCGGCAGCGTGTCGAGACAGATGCCTCGGCGTCTGTCGGAGAGGCTCCAGCCAGCGGAGGGGAATACAAAGGTATCTGGCTTCCGCAGTTGGTGAAACTTAATATAAGCAAATTGGAACTCCGACTCGATTATCTCCTTGATCAGATTTCCCCAAGGTCCTAGTAATAACTTGATATTCTTAGGCAAGACTAGTCTTTTATGTACAGGAAACAGGAGGCAAAAGATCACATCAGAAGTCAGAGGCAGTGACGAAGATGGGCCGAGAGCTCTTCACATGAAACCACACGCGCTCAACAGCTCGTCGATTAGTGCACACACCTGCCGAAGCCGCATTTAAAGCCTCTGCATTTGTGATGGTTTTGGCTCTGGAGCCAAATCTCTGCTCAGATGTAAGCGCAGCACCAGCACAGAATGTGTGAGCATGTGTTTATTGCTGTGAAAGACATAGATCCCTAAGGACAGGGAGAAATGTCCCCCCCCCGTGCTGTCTCAGGTCATCCCACCTACCTGCAAGGGACGGGTAAGTTCAATGACACCTGGGAAGAAGCTGTGCGTCCACACAGCCCACCTTTCAGCCAGGTGTTTTCAGAGGCCTTGCTACAGCTGGAGTGGGGAAATAGCAGTATTTTCACTCATTCCCTTCTAAAACTTTTTTTTTTTTTTTTTCCTTCAGGAAATGAGCATTTCCAAAACCTGTTCTCTATTTGCTCTCCTACAGCACTGAGGAGGGACAAGGAAATGCTGATCCTGAGCTGCCAGGCACCCGCAGGACACGCTTGCCTGGTCTACACCCAAACTTTGCATTTCCAGATGCCCTGAAACGCAATTTCAGTTCAGCAGCAAGAAGAAAATCAATATCTACAATACAAGAGGTAATTACAGTGCTTACAGTTATTCATTAATTCATGTAGCATATTTCCTGTAATTAATACCATGCCCACGCAGTGCCTATGTTAATACACTTGCCAGCACCTGAAATGTATTTCTGCAGCTTTCAGGATATGAAAACGGGTCGGGAAAGCTTGAGCAGCACAGATCTGCTGCTGTGCTTAAAGGGGTGCTGTAAAACTTAGAACAAATAATATCATCTCCATTACTATTGCTATTAATAGCCCTCTAGTCACATGAAATTGGTTGTTGTTGTTGTTGTTTTCCTCATTGGATTTTAAACTCCACTATGTATTTTGCTTGTCATTTACTCTTTGCATATTGGGCAAAATGAAAAAGTCATTACTGGCTTGCTTTATTTTACTCTATCACCTCTGCTGGTGGCTCCTCCTGCCTCCCAAATCCCTACACGGGAACACCTGTATGGGACAGCTGTGAGGGCAGGCTTTGGCCATCCTGCAGGACACCAGCCTGCATGCTGCTGCGGGGCATCCCGAGCCCAAACACCTCCCCGAAAACAAGGTGCATTATTTCACCACACCTCTGCCTCTTAAAGTCTCCATCCAGATATGGTTTACATGTTTTTGCCTGCTTATTTTTGGTCTGAGACAAGATGACCCTTGAAAAGGCTCTGTTAATGTTCCCACACCTGTTGGGGAAAAAAAAAAAAAAGCCAGGGATGCTGCCTGTGAGCACCTGGAGAACAGGCAGCGTGGGGCTCGCCTGCTGCCACGCAGGGCTGACAGCCCAGAATGAGCAGGGGGTCTCCTACGCCACCCAGCAAATCTGGCATTGAAGTGGTGGGAAACTGGTGAGATTAGGAGCCACCAGCATCACGTCTGCCCCCATTCTCTTGTCCTGCAAGGCAGCTGCTCCACTGCAAGATGCCAAAGGTGCCCCCATTAGCACCCCCCCCACCCACCCCAGTGCCGCTGCAGGGAGCACCGGGCTCCGGCTCTGGCAGAGACCCCGTGCCACGAGGCAGCAGGGACAGCAGTGGAGAAATGAGGACCAGCAATTGCAAGTGACACGTTCCTGAGTGCTCCTCCAGAGATGCAAAAAGGTATTTTGCTCACAAGCCCTACTGGCCCCAGGGGAGCTCAGCCCCGCCAGGTCATTGGGCTGAATCAAATTGCCAATGTGCGGCAGCAAAATCTCATCTGCAGTGTCCTGTGCACGCATACGGGGCTCACGGCTCTTGACGGCTGTTTTGATGAGCTGCTGAAAGTACGAGATCCAGCAGGAAACTGTAAATGAGATCTCATCTCACATCAGCAGATATGGCATAGCCTCGTCCCAAGCAGACCTCATACAAATTAGTATTTATTAGACTGCTTTAGAGCAGCTCTGGATGGTTTGTGTGCTTTTTGTCTGCATTAAGCATTCCAGCCCTGATGTTTTGTCTTCTGCCTGCTCACACAGGCTCGCCCGAATCTTGCCAAGCCTCCAGCTCCCACTCCCTTTGGTGGCAGCGAGCACTCTGCTTTAACAGCACTGCTGCTGCGGAGGAAAAGCGTTTTCTCCTTGAAACTGAGTCACCCTGACTTTCAAGTCCCACTTCTTCACTAATTTTTTGGGGGTGAAAAGACCCACACTACAAACTAAGGGTGTCTGGGCTCTGCACAAAGCAAAAGGAGGCGGCACAGTCCTGGGCAGGAGTTGGATGAGTGGCCGCATGGGACTGTATGCTTAAGCACTGGGAACGCACAGGGGCCGTGGGGACAGCCCATGCACGGAGCTGCTGTGTTTTTGCTCACAGTGGTTTGGTATCGGCAGCCTGCAGAGGATGGCAATTGTCAGGAAGCCGCACGCAAACAGAATAGCTTTGTACCATTGCACCCAGGAAGAGGAGAGGACAGAGGATTAGGGAAATAAGTGTGTTTCCTGTGATGGTGCCTCCTTATATCACCTGTGTGCTTAGCTTGTGGTGTGGTGCTACGCTTCTCCAGAAAATTGCTTAAACTGTATCCTAGCTCTCCTTATATTTACAGTCCTGGGCTTTTAGCTGTACTGTCCTTCAGCTTCTGGGAACTGGGGATTGGGTCCGTGCTCATCTCCCCCAGACACTTGCTGTGTTGTCCTGGGTAGAGAGCCGCATGCTGCTCTGAGCCTCTGTTTCCCTTTTGAGAATGAGCTGAAAGTGTGTGTCTCGCTGCCTGCTCACACCGTATTCATCACCTGGACCTTCAGATCAGGGAATTTTTCCTGTAAAGGTCTCTAACAGCTGTAGGTGGCTGGTGCCCAGGAAGACACAAGGGCTGTGTTTCCAAGGTCTCTTGTGCTGGCAGGTCTCTCCCCTCCCTTGTTTGTGTGATGTGTTGCATGTAACTCGCTCCAGAGGGGGGGAAACATCTCAGAAAACATTTTTGTTGTTGTTTGGGATGTCTCCCTTTTGATTGTTAAGCTATTTTTATTAAGACACTGATGAAATCTCAGCTGTATTTGCAAAAGGATTTAAAGGAAACTGTGGTTGCTACCCTTTGGCTTAACTGTCTGCAAGTCGATGGTACGAAAGCTGTGAACAGCGAGGGCTTTCAGTGAAATTAAACATGGAAAAAAAATATTTTATCCTACTATTGACGAGGCCAATAACTGTGCAGCCTTGGAAACTGCAGAAAGCAGGTATCTGGCCCCCTCTGTTGTTTGAAAACCTTCCTTTCCTCATGTTTTTTTACCTAAGGATCTGTGACTTGCGCACCCGCACCTGGAAAATCCCCGGCAGGCCGTGGAGCTCCAAGGTTCTGCACCTGAGAGCTCAGCCCTAACAGCGGGGCAGCGCTGGACGCTGTCGGATGGGCACTCGCCGGGACCTCGGTACTCCGAGGTACCCTGAGTCAGGGCGCAGACCGCGGAGAAGCCGCCCCGTCAGGACCGCGGCCCCTCACCCCCGTTCGCTTTTTATTTGCCGCCCGCAGCCCCAGCACCGGCCCCGCCGCAGCCCGGGAACCGCCGCGGGGCCCGCTCCGCCCCGGCCCGGCCCGGCCCACGCATGCGCGGCGGCGGGG
>CM021788.1:7088823-7144879 GCA_011076525.1 Nettapus auritus
CGGGGGGCCGGGCCGGAGCCCTGCACGAGCCGGGCGGCGCCCGGTGCTGCTCTGCCCCCGCCCGCAGCCCAGGCGCCCGGCTCTGGGCACCCCGCGGAGCCGCCTTATAACGCGTGCCGTGCCTCCGTGGGGTGCGAAGCACTTGGTCAGCACTTGCTGGACTTAGTGTGGTTTGTTTGAAAACCTTCATGGGTAACACGTAGGGCATCAGCGATTTGTGCCGGAGAGCGTACGCTGGCTTTTGTAGGAAGGGCGCACAGATAGTCCCGCTGGGTTTTCTCTTGCCAGCTTTCTAAAACTTTCACCTCTGTAACATCAGTTGTGAGTTTTCTCCTCGCTCTGTTACCTGGAACATCTTCTGACACCCATTACAAACTTCAGTGCTGCCTAGCCAGCAGCAGGCAGGGGCCTGGACGGCAGCCCTCGGCAGGACGCGTGGCTGGCCACGGGCCCGCTCTCGTGGGCAACCTGCGGCGCTCGGCCCGAGGGTGAGAGCAGTCGGGCAGGGCACGTGGACCGCTCGTCTGAGCGCGCCCTGCAGCGCCTCTGCGCTCCGAGGACACGAGAAGCATTTCTCAGGGGCAGCGTTGAAGGAATTTGCTGGAAGAAGGTATCGATCGAGTGCACCGTGCGTTTAGAAGATGCGTTTGTGTGGCAGCAGTTCCAGGTTTGCGCAGGGTCGGCATCAGGAAAGTGCACGATGTGCAGGAGCCTGTGTGCGTGCGTGCTGATGGACGGGGAGCTAGCAGGCCTTCGCTCCTTGATGGATGTTGGTTTGTAAAAGGTCTTGTTTTAGGAATGCGAGCGTTGTTGGTGCTACCGTCTGTAGGTTTTCAAGCCTCTTCATGTCCATTTTGCTGGGTTGATAAAAAGCACAATTGAGTTGCAGTGGTTGAAGGTCATCTGCTCTGCATGCCTCTTCTGTGCCAGCTACAACATCTGCCTTGCACGCTGTTATTTATGTAGCCCCTTGAACTTACGCACCGCATTTACACCCTTCCCTGTTTCCAGCTACTCCTCAAAACAAACTACTTGTGCTCATATCATATTAAGGAAAATAGCAAAACCTCCCGGCTCTATCATTTGTTAGTTGACCATGTAATTTTTATCTCCAATACCTCCCATTCCTCCCGGCATCTTGATTCTAGAGTCATCTCCTCTCACCATAATCTAATACCAATAGCATTGTCATTGTGGTTGATATTTTTCTGGGAGGTCAGATTTCAGTGTTTGCTTTGGTTTTAAAGGTGTAATGTGTGTTAACAGGTGTAGCGTGTAGCACTGTTGTTTTGAAAACAGCTGTGGAGCTTGTTTTAAAGTACCATGGAGCATAACTCCAAAAGCAATCAACCAGACTAGTTAGAAAAACAAAAATACTCTCCAAAAACTTAACAAGTTGTACGCACAGAGCGTGGTTCCTGTTGGTTTTTGTGGGCTGCCAGTCAGCCGCAACCCTCTTGAAACTTGTACAGGATAAACTTCCTGCTGTTAATCCAAATGTTTCTTATGAAAGGCTGAATAAAACTGCCATAGAAATCAGAATTTTAAGCGGTAACTTAGAACTGTGGGCTGGTAATTAGTTTTTATGTTTACTGCAGCCTTTGCAAGTCCTTCTTTCAGTGAAGAAAAGCCGATGAAGTCATGCCCCGTCCTGCCTTGGATTTCATTATTGCAGGGTGGTTTATTAGCATGGATTTTTCTCCAGTGGAAACATATGCCCCACAGCGTTAGGTGGGGTTAGCTAACAAGAATACAGCTCACTAAGGTAGCAAAATTAGCAACATGATGTAATTGGTTTGCCCTAGTGGAAGTATTCCTGTCCTGAGGCTCATGCTCTTGGCTTCTTATCACACGGTGTCTCATTGTGCTGCTGGCTCACCGTGAGGGTTTCCAGAGCATCTCAGCTCCTATCAGGTTTTTAGGTGCAGAGACTGAAAAAGCGTGTGCGAAGGACTGGGAAGGATGCGTGCACGTACTCGTGCTTTTTTTGTAGCAGCTTCCCAAAAGAGTAGTTTAAATGGGAATATGATGAGTAACTTGTTGGGAGAATTCCCATCAAAAATAAAGGGGGGGGATTTGTCTCTTAACCAGCCACCTGTGTGGATGCATGCTATTTTTAAGATACTTGTGCATGAAATAGCATCTGCCAGCAGTACAGATGTATACATAGCTCAAAAAAGTAGCTGACGTTACTGGTTGCAACTTGTGCTCCAGTTGCATTAAAACATCTTAAGATTTCTCCCAGTGATTAGAGTACATCGAAATCTGAACGTATTGCTCCGCAGCATTCCCAGTTGAGGTTTAATTAAACGTGATCTTAAGAAACTAGGATCTGTTGGACTGTACCGGCAGCAGGATGCCAGATAGCCTCTGTAAGCGAGGCATACGCAACAGCCCGTGCTGTTTGTCCTGCATCACATCCTTGCTGTGCCACGCTGGATTCCAGCATTGCAGAGCTGCATCTCCCGGTGTCGGCTTTCACTGGCGCTGGGCTGCCGGCAGCTGCTGCTCCGAAGGGGGACGGTGGGACCTCGCTGCTGGGGGAGCTGGCATTCCCCAAAACTATGCCGTTTAAGTTATTCATAGCACTGCAGCACTTGTTGGGCGCAGTGACTGCTCCTATGGAAAAAGAGGTGCGCCTGGCCGTTTGCGCATAGGCGGCGTTCCGTGCTTGCAGGTGTCTCTTATGAGATGCAGGCTGTTCAGGAAACTTAGTTCTGTAACATGGACACCCATCTTATTCCATCAACCATAGCTGTGCTCACTGGTGATAGGCTTTGCTACCTCCCGGGCAATAAATGCTTTTAGCCACGTGTCTTTCACGGTTCTGTTCTTGGGGCCAATGCTTCTACATGTCCCTCACCAGGTACTTTGAGTGGTTAAACTAAGTCTGTTTTCCACTTAACAACCCCTCAAGTGTGTAACGATTTGATGATCTGTTAAGAAAATGACTACAGAAATGTTCTTAGGTGGCTAAGCTAAGAATACATCGTTGGCCGTGGCCAAGGCTTACAGACAACAGCAAGTAGCTGACCAAACCTCGAGTTGCTGTGAGGTGGGGAGGAAAAGCAATGGAAACTTCTTGGGCCCCTCTTCTGACGCCTCATTGTGAGTGAGAGATGACGTGCACAAGTGGCATGTGCAGCCAGGCTTAAAATAGCCCCTCTCCAATCCCCCGAGCGCTCACCAGGTTCCTTATATGTCCTGCCGCAGATGCTGCTGCTTTTAGGAGAGCAGTGCGGTGCCCCCCAGGTGTGGTTCATGTGACGGAGTGCGTGGTGCTTCATTTGAGGCCTGCTATCGTGCTCTTGAATGTACAACAGATTGAAAGTTAGTCTGTAAATAGAAATTTTAACTACGCTGTTCAAGCTGATGTTGGTATTATTATCTGGCACATTTAACTGAGCTTTTGTGTTGATCTCTAAGTAAAAAGGAAAGAAAGAACAAATACTCCGGTGAGCCCTTGGCAAGCATTGCAGAAACAGCTTGATGTTTTTCTTGGTCACCTTTTTACATTAGCTTTCTTTATTTCTCGACTGTAGGATTGCCAGATGCTTTTAAACCAACTGAAAGAGATAACAGGAATTCAGGATTCAGCTTTCCTTCAAGCAGCTCTAAAGGTTTGTATGTGTTGTCAAGACCTCTGATTTTGTCCCCAAAATCAGGCAAGTTCAGGCTCTCTTGAAACATAATTCAAGGGTCAGATACACACTGGCATTTTTGTGGGCTGATAAGATGCTAGTCCTTGCTGAAATAGTCACTGTGTGGCCTATGTCAGTGATACAGCGTGTCCTGAATGGAACAACTTGGTTCGTAAGAGAGGAGGTGTAAATCATCTGCTATTTTCTACCCCTGGTTTCTACGTCATTCGGATATACCCTTGAGGCAAATAGGTACAGGAGTCCAGCATTTGTTGGTGTCAGAAGGAAATAGAATTTTAGGGCTAGCATGTATGCAGCCGCATGTGAAACAAAAGCTCATTGTGAAGTTGAGAACCATTCATGTTTTTTTCCAATAGTAGACCTTAAAGTCTGTGCTGCAACAGTTAAAACACTGTAGACATTCTCTGGTAATTTTGCTCCTACAGGGCTGTCTTCTGTGCATTACAGTAAAGACAAATTTTGTGGGGCAAAGTTTGTTTTTCTTTATTTAAATTGTCTCAGGAGACGTGGACCACTGAAATCACATTGGCAGCTTTGTGATTGTGGTTGTTTTGGCCATCACCGAAACAGTCATTTTTGCTCTAAAGTGAAGGGACAGAAGCATCTCAGGCAGTTGGAGAAACAACATTTATCTGGATTCTTTCTCATAATGCATGTTTTGATATTTTAAATTGTAGTATTGACTGATTACAGCTACATCAGTCTGGAATCATCAGACGCTATTGCCTTGAGATGTGTCAGCAAGAGTTGCATTGTTTATATACAAAGAGACTTGTTTATATACAAAAGGACTCATTTAAGAAAATGTTTAAGTTTCATTGAGAAATAATATTCAGAAAATGTTAGAATAAATGTAAAGTAGTTTAACGCTTCATTGTTTAAAATGCATGTTCTTCAGATATCTTGTGCTGTGTTATGTCAAGTGAATGCAGCATGCATAGCCTGTAGTGATGGTCTAGAGAACGCCTTAGCTCATCGGGATATATACGTCTTGAAGTTCTTGGAGTGGTTGATTCCTGTGAGTCTCTGCCTGTGGCTAAATACCCCGTTGCACTGCAGACCTATTACTGTTTGAATCTCTGGCAAGGGAAATGAAATTAGTTAATGGAGTCTATAATGCCCTAGTAATAAAGGCAAAGTGCTTTCCATCAGATAAATTGTAGCCTTTATTATATTCATTTTTACTGCTACTTGTCACCAATAGATAGCTTTCTTCTGTGATTAGAGAAAGCAAAGTTGGAGCCAGGATGCATATCTTTACCATGGATGCATTAAATTTCATACAAATTTAGATGAAGTAACACTGGAACTATGGATTTTTCCATGTCTTTCTCCTAGGCTGCTAACGGAGACCTAATGGAAGCAGTCACCTTCCTCACAGAGGAGCATGCTCAAGAGCCTGCTCAGGACACGGCTGCTGCAGAGCCATCTGCTTGGGAAGGGAGTGCTGTGGGCAAACAGCTTCCACAAAGTAAGTGGGTCATCTCTGCTCACGCTGTGTCTCCTGAAGTTCTCCTTAAATGTTGTCTGAGATGAAAGGGAAAGCACTGATCCTTCCAGCTTCTGCTAGTGAATCTCTCCCATTCCTGTCCTGGCACTGATTTTGCTAATATTTGTCACTTGCCATGGGATGGCTCAGTGAACCAAAACGGGAGGAAAAAACAAACAAACAAACAAAAAACCACTTTGGTATTGGTAAGGTTAGTTTTCCTAGAAACAGCTCATCTCAGGATCAGCTAAGGGCCAGTTTGTAGGTAACAGATCATGTTAATACATCTTAATAAAGATGTATTTATTTTAAACAATTGATCAGTTGGCTAACACAGAAAACCCAGGAAACTCGTAAACTAGAGAGACCAGAATAGAGAACCGAATCCCTGTCAAGGCATACGTTTCTTTCTGCAGCATTAACTTGCAGAGCAGGTGAATTGAGTGTTCTGTACAACATTTTAATGAAAATTTAAAACAAAATGTTATTTTGACCAGCAGTTTGTGTGAGTTTTTTTAATAAATATTACCACAGGAAGTTGATTTTGTGTGATTATGCAAATTGTATTAAATTAAAAACCTTTATTTCTCAAAACAGTTGTCAACACTGGTGTCAAAGCATAGCAAATACAAGCAGCAGCTGGTGTTCCTGATTCATTATTTTAATGAAATATTTGAAATATTCCAGCAAGCTCTGAACTTGGGTGTAAGGAAATCTGGCCTTTACACGGCTGAATGGTCTGTGCTCCTAACCAGCCTGCTCAATGTTTTTGTATGATTTCATAGCGTGATCCAACCTGAAAGAATTTGTTCTTAAAACTTTTACTAGAAAATTATGCTTGCATCATGTTAAAAGTCATGTTTGTGAAGTGTAACATTTTCTAGAAGTTCCTTTTAAAGAAAACATTTGCTTCCACCTGGTGGAAAATTGATTAGAACGCTGTTCTGCTTCTAGATGGTGCTGCACTCAGCCCTAACAACAAAGAAGACCTCCACACAGTTGTTTTCAGAGGACTGGAATCACCAAAAGGTCAAGCTGCAGAAAGAGATGTTGAAAGGTCAGCGGATTTGAAGTTTGTTTTTGGTTTTGCCAGATATTGTAGGTGGATTCTTAAACTGATGCATTTTTTGTAATTGCAAAACAAACATAAATCACGAAGAAGATGTGTGTCTGCTGCTTTTAGACAGTGCGTGGATTGTTGTCATCTCCTAGGTGGTGTAGTTGATCTTTACTTTTGGAGCAGCACTGCAACATGATGGTTGGAGTAGAAAAAATAGCTTAGATGTGTCTTATTTGATTCCTGCTGACATGGCTGGCATGCCAAACAAAATGCTATACTGGTATTGTAGCACCTATTGAAGGAGCACCTGGAAATCTCGTGTTCATTCACTTCACACCAGTCAGTGTGTAGCTCTGTCCCTTTTACAGTGGGTTGGGTTGGACTGAATTTGCCTCCAGTAATGACTAAGTCGCACTATATACTAATTTTGCATGCAGCTAGTTTATGAAGAGAAACATGCATATCTAATACCTCATTCCACCATCTCAAATTATCTTCCAGTCCTGTTTTTCATCCACCCTGTTTCAGAGTTGGAACTTTTTGGAGTCAGGTGAGGCATTGGCTGCCTGTAGTGCCAGGTATCACCTGACAGTGCTCAGCTCTGCATCCTGCCTGTGACTAGAGTACAACTTCCAGAGTTTCTGAGAATCTTTGTGAGATGGTGTTTCACAAAAGTGTTCGTGTTTTGTGACAGACCACAGGAAGTACATTCTGCTGAAAACAAAAATCGTTCCAAAAGGAAACGCTGTGAAGTCTGGGGAGAGAATCCCAAACAGAGTGACTGGAGAAGAGTGGGCGACTGGCCTGTAGGAATGAAAAACATTGGTAATACATGTTGGTTTAGCGCTGTCATACAGGTAATCTAATGACAAAGTTCTTGTGTGATAGCTGCAGTCTTGGAGACAAAATATTTATCAGTTATAATTAAATATTTAATATCTTTGTAGTTACCTGTATAGATGACTGAATGTGGCTATCCTCAGATAATACTGTTTTTATTTTACGTGATGTTTACTCTAATCGTATGTAAAAAAAGCAGTTAAAAAGAGACTTTGCATAAAAATAGATACAAATGCATATAATCATTGTGTATATATGCAACTGCTTTTTTGGTGCCGTGATGTACAAATACTTACTGGATGACAGAAACTTAACTGGAAAAGTGAACCGGTAATGTAATTATACTGGCGTCACTGTTAGCCCTATAATACGTGGGGTATCAGGTTCTGGTTAATGGAATACAGTGGCACAGATACTTGAACTAATAAGCAACTCGGCAGTGTATATTATTAGTGATAACCTGAACAAAAAGAGACAACGCTAAGTGCTACTGAACAAATTTGTCTCTTCTAACCATTTTACATAGCAGATAAATGTTCATCAGTCATGGCTCTCTAGCTTTGGGAAGAAGTAAAAAAGCTGCAAATGAGCTCATTTTTCTGTGTGACTTGCTCCTGTATGCTTTTTCTAAGCTTGCCTGTACAGAATAGAATATTTCTTCTTAAACTGATTATATGGTCTAAACTGGGAGTATGAGATTCTCTTCTTTGGAATAGCATAAGGAATATGGAGGGTGCAGATGTAAGCGGTCTGCGTACCACACCAGTGCTTCTTAAATGTTTATGTAGTAACACAAGGCCATTGAAGAAATAGTAGTGAACAGAAAAAGCTGTGGAGTAAGAGTCAGTGGTGCATAAAACTGAAATGAGTCAAATCCTTGCAGGTGTTGATCAATTGTTACCTCTCCTTTCCTTTCAGTCTCTCTTTCAGTTGCCAGAATTTCGGAGGCTGGTCCTTGGCTACTCTCTGCCACAAAACGTACTTGAAAGTTGTCGTAGTCGCACTGTAAGTTTCCATCACGTAAAGCTGTGAAGTTTCCCTTTTGTGGTATACTGTTTTGTTCTTTCTTTAAGCAGATTTAATTTGGAACAGGCCCTCTGAGACCTCTGTTCATATGTTAACAACATTTAAATTGCCTGGCTGCTTTAAAGACAAATTTGGGAAATACTTTTCAAAGACAGAATTGCTGTAGAGGAAAAAAAAAAAAAAGCAAGCTTTTCTCTAGAGCTTCTAAATGAGTTGCAGGGAGAAATCTGTCCCATAAAACTTCTTGGCAGATTGTTCGTTTGTTATATGCTCCTCAGAAGAAACTAGTATTTGAGGCAGTCTGAAGGTATGCTAGCTCCAGTACCTTTTGAGAGTGGTCAACAGAAGATGCTTAGAAAAATTTAAAGAAAAAAGTTATACACAGAGTTATCTTTTGCTTGTTATATATATCATTCTAGTTTTGGCCACCACCATTTAGGAGATTTAGTATACTTGCTTTTGTCTGTGCTCGTTATTCTAAAAAACTCAAAGTGCATAAAGAATAACTTCAAAGGTTACCTTATCTTTTAGCTATTATTACTTCTGGTGCCTCCTTTCTCTAAAGTTCCTGATAAGTTATTTTTTTCTCCCTTGCATCCACTGAGAGACCATACTGCTTCTGAGAAAGGACGCTGCATGTCTTTCTGCTTTTGTCTTTTATTAACATCATCTCTTTCCTTGGTTTTTAGCTTACCTCTTAAGGCATGTGAATGTTTGTTTGCACTTTGTTTTTAAATGGTGCTTTTTGAGCTGCAGGAAGGGTCTGGCTTTTCTTCTTTTTGTGTTGCAGGGAAAAAGAAATATCGCATTCATGCAAGAACTTCAGTGTCTGTTTGCTTTAATGCTGGGAACACGTCGTAAGTTTGTGGACCCTTCTGCAGCACTGGAACTTTTAAGGGATGCATTTCGATCAGCCGAAGAACAGCAGGTAAAACCATGTTACAAAGCCTTTTGTTTTTTTTTTCAAACCAGCGCTTGCTAACAGAGAAGCTCTGTTTCACTTCATCCTCTTGTTTTCAGAGACCTCTTCTCTTGTTTGTCAGCTGACAAGCAGCTGTCCCTGTGTGCCTTAGGTGAAATGTCCGCGCTTGGTAGTTAAACAGCCAGTGTAACAGTGCTGTACCCTGTGCCATCTGGGTAGTAATCACAATAATTTCCTCCAACTAGTTTACAGATGAACAGGGTGTTCATCTATGGGTCTAAATCATCGCAACACTTCAGTTCCATGCTTCTTTCAGATGGGTAGGTACAGCAGTACCAGTTGGGTTTTGTTCACATAGGTTTGTGAAACCAGCAGAGTGTGAAAACACATTCTTCTTGGTATGTTTGACTCTCAACTTTTGTCTCTCTTCTAGCAAGATGTGAGTGAATTTACACACAAACTACTGGATTGGCTGGAAGATGCATTCCAGCTTGCTGTGAATGTCAAGTGAGTTTTTTATGATACCAGGACTTTGACTTGTCACTGAGGAGAAACAGATTTTAAATGTGACTGCTTAATAAACGAGAAGGCTTTAAAATGAAAAATTTGAGTAATGAAAAAGACTTCTTTGTTTACTGATGGTAGTCCTCCTTCAGCGTGAAATGTGCTTATGGACTGGTAGATCTACGTTTCTTGCTTAAGTGTAGGACTGTATTCAATGCCAGTATGGACTGCAAAGCGTATAAGCTTTAAGAGAACTCAACAGATTGGTGTAAACAAAAGACCTGGTTGGTTTTGTGGTTGTTGGTTTTTTGTTTGTTTTTAACTGCATTTCAAAAGGCAGTGCCTTCATTGTTTTTTTCCTTGCCAGTATTATGATGTGCTTTTGAGTATGGAAACAATATGAGAAGCTTCCTCTCTGTTTTGTGCTTTGATAGAAAACTTTTTGATTTTTGGTTGTAGGAAGATTCCCAAGCAAATGCTTAGATTAAGAGTTAAGGCTTTTTTTCAGCTTAAAGCTGAAAATGAGTTCTGTGCTTTTTCTTTCTGAAACAGGAGCCCTGCAGATAAATCTGAAAACCCAATGGTACAACTTTTCTATGGAACTTTCTTGACTGAAGGTGTCCATGAAGGTGAGTAAAGGTTTTGGTAGATTCACTTTCTAACTCCTTTAAGAAGTTTTGATTTATGACAGTGATAATGCATGTTTTTGTTGCATATCCTTGATGAAATTGCCTGGATCTTCATTGTTACAGTAAACTTGCAAATATTCTTCTTTATAAAATTGTTTTTAACGTCTATAAAATACGTCTTCTGAAAGCACTTAATGCTGGTAAGTGCTTCTGCGTTTGAAAGCACTTATTTTGTAAGGAGGCTCACCCTGACAGCCATATGCAGAAAGCTATATGCACTTCATTTCTTAAAAGCAGTGCATCTAAACTGGTGCTTATAACAAACTCTCATGTTAACCAGAGTTTTTGGTTCACTTGACAAAATACGGGTTTTGTATCGTTTTCATCATTCAGGCAACACTTTTTCCAAGATCGAAACCTTTGGGCAGTATCCCCTTCAGGTAAATGGTTATCGAAACTTGAATGAGTGCTTGGAAGGAGCCATGGTGGAGGGAGAGATGGATGAGGAGACAGCAACTCAGTCAGTGAAATATGGACAGGAGGTTAGTTGCAAGTTTTGTTGTTGAGGTTTTGGTTGCTTTCTAAAGAAAAGTTCAATATGTGTAGCACAGGTATGTCTCAGTATAGTGTGATAACTTTAAGTGGCAATTGTAAACAGTCACTACTAACTGAATTTTAAAAATTGTCTGCATACATGGAATCTTGCATAAATGTATGTTAGTGTTGCATAGATGTTGAGTCTGCTTATTTGTAAAGATGTGTTGTCCTATATAACCAATTAGAGGAGTTTGTTTTAAATTGAAAAGGTAAAGAGCTGCTTCTGATGCAAGTGTGATAAAGTCTCTCTCTTTCTGTTGAAGCCTACCTGTACCTGAGTAGGGGGAGAACCACTGCCTCCATATTTTCGGAGGGTAAAAGTACAGTGCTTAACTCTATGGTATGCCATTTGGAATTTGTATCTTTCTCCCTATTACAGTGTGTGTTTTTTTCTTTTCATTTTCACTCTTATCTTCTGACTGTGCTGATTTTTTTCTTTTTCTTTTAAATCCTGCAAATCACAAATCAGTCATGAACTACTTATCTGCAGCAAACTAGAAAGCTAAGAAAGATCATTATATTCAGCATCCTATATATATTAAGAACAGCTGAGAAGTTAGGTTGAAAAAGACTGAGAAATAATATTAAGAAATTTGCAAAGGTGTCTGGCTTAGAAGGAATAGAAAAGTATTTGTTCAATGAGAAGGTTTGAAAAAGGTGTTGCTGTGGTTTAAACTAGCAAAAGAATAATGAAATCTTGTGCTGTATGACTTTGCTCTCAAATGTTTGTTTCTGGTTTTCCTGCATGAAGCTGGATGCATTTGCAGCACATTTAGTTGAAATTGGTGTAGGTTGGTGCCAGAGACAAAGGGATATAGACAGCTAATCAGGCAGGTTCACTTCAATCCAAGCTTTTTAGCTTCTTCAACTCCTTTTCTGAGAGGTAGGGGGAAATTGGACTAATGATGTAGATGTTTTAGTCTTTCTGTGTCTGTGCAGACAGAAGGGAAAAGCTCTATTTCTAAGAAATATGATCGAAAAAAATGCATCTTAATTTTACTTCCTAGGAAGTCTGCATGTTAGGGGGCATACAGACTAGGGTGCATTTTGTCTTTGGAGGACTTAGGTGAGCACACTGAAGCTTAAAGGATCACAAGGATTAATTAGAACTTACGTTTCCCCTAGGTAATAGGTGTGTTAAATCTTTCCTTTTCTGTTTTTGGGTTCTCTTGTTCTAAATATTGGGCTTCTTCCAAAAAAAACTCTGCTAACTGGCCGATTCCTTCCAAAGTGTTTAAAATTACATATATATCTACAATGAAGGCGATTCTTTTAGATATAAAATTTGCTGTTTCAATTTGGTGTGGGGCTGATTTATTGTGGCAGGACATCTGATGCAAATCATGCAAAGCACAATGACCTTAGTGTGTTCATCATGAGTCCAACAGAGAGTGTTGTCTGTTTGATGCCATGCTAAGGTAGGTGAAGTAAACAGGAAGTGGATGCTTGAAATATTTGTGAACCCAGTAAGGCAGAGGAAGTATAAATTCAACTGAGAATTTTTCTTTCAGCATGGCTCTTTGAAACAGTTGTTATATAGAGAGAGAGAGAAAGTAGGTTTCTTGTGTGCATCTCCCAAATTGAATAGTTCTAAAACATACAGAGAGGATAAGGAATAACACAATGCTTAAGGACTTCTGTTTTCTTATTCATCATTGCATGTGATCTGCATTGGCAAATAACTACTGTGGAGGGTTGTAGCTGCCATCCAGAGTTTGTGTAGTAATTTTCTGAAGTTCAGTGCTGGACCAGCTAATAAGCTGGTCCCAAGCTGGGATGTGTCAGGCAATGAAAATTAACCTTCTGGTAGTTATTATGAGGCTGCTTCATGGTAAAAATGTAAAATGGAAGTGAAATAAATTTAATCTCATAAAATTTGATTTTCTGACTAGTCACTCCATAAACACAATATACATTAAGAATTTAAAGACAGACAGATATTTAGGATCAGTCTGAAATGTGCTGTTTGGCAGTCATCTTAAAACAAGTCCCCCTGGGGGCATTTCTGCTTTTTTTACAGCGCTGGTTTACAAAGCTTCCACCAGTATTGACCTTTGAACTCTCCCGATTTGAGTTCAATCAGTCACTGGGACAGCCAGAAAAAATTCACACCAAGCTAGAATTTCCTCAGACTATTTATATGGACAGGTGAGATATTCTGTTGCATGGTATGTTTAAATCTATGGCTTTATTTTAATTAAATAAATTTAAAAGACTGTATTGGTGAGCAAGGAAGGATTCTAAGATATTTATGAAAGACTGAGTCTGAGAAGTAAATACATTTCACATGATTGGGCTCTCTCTCTCTCTAGGTACCTTTACTGCAGCAAAGAGCTTATTCAGATGAAGAGAGAAGAAATGAAGAGATTAAAGGAGAAAATGATGATTCTGCAACAGAAACTGGAAAGGTAAGTAGTCAGCTAGCTTTATTTTTGTACCACGTGTAAGTTTTGTAAATGCTTCCTTTCAAACACGCATTCAAAGAGAAAACATATGGGAAGGAGAAACAACAGTGTTCTGAGAAGCCTGGAGTGTGGAAGTGTGTTTTTATAAGAAAAGCTTGGGTTTGTTGATGGTTTCTGCAGATTAATGATATTGTTACATGAGCAAATTTTAAATACTACAGTTGGAACTGTCAACTGTATTTACATGCTTCCCTGAGGAAGTCTATTAATACCTTTAAAAAGAAACTACGTTATGTGCTGCATTAGATGTTCTTTACAGTTTAGCATTTGGCATTATTTATTTAGTGGCAGAAATCAGTAGCAAAGATCTGGTTTGTGGACAAACAGAAGGCTTCATTTTCCAGGTGCTTTGTCTAAAAGTCTTTTTAGTCATCATTAAACTTGCTTAAATTTCTTTTATATTTGATTATGACAATTCTGTGAACAGGTGGAAGGTAAATGCTTGTCCTGCACTGTAGTAGCCTTGGAATTGTTTGTGTTCAGCATAGGCTCTGGCAGGCATTGAGTGAGTGGTTCATATTTAGGTCCTTTTGTGGCATTGTATTGAGTCTGGCTGGGATGGAATTGGTTTTCTTCTTAGCAGCCTGTGCTGTGTTTTGGATCTCTGACTAGCAGAGCTGATAACACACCCGTGTTTTGGCTATCGCAGCGTCAAGGCTTTCTCTGCTTTCCACTCCTCTCCCACCCAAGCATGTGAGCTGGGGGTGAGCAAGGTGCTGGGAGGGGGTGCAGCTGGGACAATCCACAGATGTATCCCTAAACAACCATGTCACACGCTGTCACAGACGTGGAGAGCTCCTGCTCCAGTAAGAGGTGCTCTGGTGTTACTGTTCAACCAGCTCTAAACTCAGTCTAGGCTTTGGAAATGGCCAGCCTTTAGAGAGGGAACATCAGCAGCAGCTATCAGCAGACAGAATCCGTATGGTGCCTGTGCAGGGGCACACTTCTTGTTAGTGGAAACATGATCTGAACACTGAAAGGGATAGTGGAGGGCCCTTCTTGTAGCTGCATGGCTTTCTGAGGAACAGAAGAGCTGGATGCATTTGAGGAACAAGTGTGTGTGCATAGGCCTATACATTTTTTCAGATTCTGAAAAGGAAATTGTGGCAGGGCAGGGTCTTTAAAAACAAACAAAAAAATCCAGGTTTGTGTATGCTGTCATAATGAGAGTTCAGAATTACTTTGAACTTTGCAGCTTTGTGAATGTTCAATGAGGAAATGTGTCCTAAGATTGAGATACAAATTCTGTGTTCAAAACAATTAAAAATAAAAACAAATATTCTATGTCAGCTCTCTATAAACATGTTGTGTCATAAACTAATATATAGTAGCTTACTTGTTGCTCTTCTCAAGCTTAACCAATCATGTTCCTTCATTAATGGAATGTTTTGCTTTTTTATTGTAGGTACATGAAATATGGCTCTGGCCCAGCTCGCTTTCCACTGCCTGACATGCTCCAGTATGTTCTTGAATTCATCACTACAAAGTCTGCTGTAGCTGCGTCTCCTGTATGTGTGTCTTCTGTTCAGGACTCTGAGACAACTGTCCTGCAGTCCCAAGCTGGATCATGCGTTTTGGACATGCTTTCACAACCAGACAAGTTAGTAGATAGAAATAAAAACAGTTTTTAGGAGAACACATTACCTTTCAACTAAATGTTACAGGTTTTCATTCTAAAAGTGAATTATGTATGTGGGCTCTTGTGAGCATGATGGCCTGTGCAATTGCAAGTAGTCACTGGCTACTTGATTCCTGATTTGGTTCTGTTTGTCTACGTATCTCACTTCAGTTAGTCTGTGTTTTTTGGGGAGTTTGTTTTTTTGTTTTTGGTTGGTTGGTGGGGTTTTTTTGGTGTGTGTGATTTTTGGTGTTTGGGATTTTTTGTTCGTGTGTTTTTGTTTTGTTCCTTTTACAACAACATCGCCATATTCCATAAACAGTAATTCCAAGTTAAATTATATGCTCTTTTTGGTTAGGTTACTATTTTTTTTATCACTGGTAAATTACTGCAATATTACAAACCTGCCCAGTTTGGTTGGCCTCCACTCCATGCTACGTAAATAAATTAATTTCCTAGTAAGGAATGGATTTTTTGGAATTATTCATTGTGAATCTGTTTCTCACCGTGTTCCTCCAGTTCTGTAAGAATTTCAGCTTTTATTTGTCCTGCCCTATAATTTAATTTGGTCTGTTAAGGAAGAATTGCATTTCCATTAATTTATTTTCTTTGTGTTGTACCATCCTAAAATAAAAAATATCTGCTCTGGCTTTTTTGTTTAACTTGTTTTATTTTCTTTTATAAAAAATTGAGAAGCATTTAATAATATGCCTATTACTATGGGATTTTGTTTTGCAGCATACTAGAAAGAAAGGACACTAAGACTGAAGATGCAGCTGTCTTTTTGGCAAATTCCTCACCACAGAAAAAATTGAATACGCCACTCCAGCCTTCTGGTTCACCAGCAGAAATCTCTGAACAGCCAGCTCCTCATGTGGTTTCTGAGGAAGAGATGAACCTTGTTAGGACATGTCTACAGCGATGGAGAAATGAGATTGAACAAGATGTGCAAGGTTGGCCCTAAATGTTTGTTGTGATTTTTGTTTTGATTGCCATCCTGATTTCCTCTCTGTTGCTTCAACTGGATACGTCTTGAGCTATGCCCTATGGTGTTCCTCCTCATCTAAAAATACTCCTCCATATATTTTGAGGTACATGGTATATTCACTGAGTTTGGACCTACTATCAAATACCCTTGTACAAGTTTCAACTCTGTTAAGTTTATTTGATCATTATTGCCTGGCTTCAAACTTTCTGAAAGTGAAGAGGGCCAGAATAGCCTGGGTAGTCATTATTTTTTATGTATTTTTCTCATTCGTGATGTTCTTGGCAGATCTGAAGGAGTCTATTACCAGAGTTAACCTATCCATTGAGCAAATGTACTGTGACCCTCTCCTCCAACAGGTAAAAAACACAGCTTTGTTAGGTAAATATTAAACTGGTGATGCTGATACTATTTTTTGTTCATCGTTGTCAGTTCAGGTTATCCACTTTGTATTTAAAAAAAAATCCCAGTGTTACAATGAAGAGGAGAAAGGATTTGTTTAAAAAAAAAAGTTTTTCCCTTAGAAGTCAGTTCTTACACAGCAGTAAATTTAATGTATGAGTTGTCTTGTACAAGGCAACATCTGTGAATGCATTTTATAACTTCTTTACAGAGATCAGACAACTTCCTTTACTAGAAGTAAGTCTGTGAACTCTGTCCATTTGAACTTGCAGGTTCCCTATCACTTGCATGCAGTCTTGGTACATGAAGGGCAAGCAAATGCTGGTCACTACTGGGCCTACATATACGACCAGCCTCGAAAAAGCTGGCTCAAATACAATGACATCTCAGTGACAGAATCATCATGGGAAGAATTGGAGAGAGATTCATTTGGTGGCTCGAAGAATGCCAGTGCCTACTGCCTGATGTACATAAGTGATAAGGTGTCCCGCTTTGTTGCAGGTACTGGAGTTGCATGTTTAGACTTCTGTGTATTGTGGTTTTTTATGTATTATGTTGAACCTACATAGTAGTCTTTTGTTATACAGCATTCCCTATCACATGAGTTATCGGTAACAGTTGCTCAGTCTTGCGAGTTTGTTTGCAGTGCCAATGTATAAATAGTTATGTGGATAAATTATTGTGCACGTGGCACTATACATGGCCAACAGCTGTAGAAGAACCTAATAATTTCATGCATGGTACATTTTGATGCAATAAATAGAAGCAAACAATAGAGAACTGTCATTCTGTTCATTGCTAAATATTGCAGATGAGAATCTGGAAGTTGTTCTTTGTCTTCTTGTAACAGGTCCATTTCTGGAATGAGCCCATGATTTATTTTGTTTTTGTTGTTGTTGTTGTTGTTTTTCTTTTTCCCAATTTAATGCAATTTCTGTTGTTTTTAAAAATGCTTTGCTTTAACAGTGTGTGCATAAGAAAAAAATCTTTATACCAGAGATTTCGTCATTTGGTTTTGATCATTTTAAGACTTGTCAAAAGCTAGTATCTCTTGGTTTTTGTGGTATTTCAAAACCTAATACTGAAGTAGATACAAAATGTGCTGATAAGTACCAGCATGAGATTCATGCTTTCGAGTCCATGTGCTTTCCAACCTCTATATGTTATATGATATTGTAGATATGGTGTGTTAAGCTTGATTGTGACTGTTCCACTGTGGGCAGTTTAAATACCATTCTCTGTACAGTGGTAGCCCTTGAATACAGATGTATTTCTGACCAATTGCATCAGCAGTTGCTGTTTCTGGAATTTTCTGTGATAAATGCTGTTCAGAGGTAGAGAAAAAACTACTTTTTGTTTCAGATAACTCCGTAGTTTTGTCTTTATTTTTGCACTTTTTATGAATCAGATTATAAAGCTAGTAGAAAGTGTTTTTCCATTTCCATTCCTCAGCCAATTTGATTGTGGGTATCCATAATATTCCATGTTTGCTTAGTCGCTAAAGGTGGTGTTGTGCTGCTATGTATTTCATTATATGCAATTAATGTGTTTGTTCCAGATGAAGATGATGGCTCAGAGGCTGGACAGTTTCAGAAGGAGGTTGAAGCCTTGCCTCCCGAACTGAGACACTACATTCAAGAAGACAATTGGCGACTTGAGCAGGAAGCAGAGGAGTGGGAGGAAGAGCAATCTTGCAAGATTCCTCAGATGGAGCCATCAGCTGCTTCTGAATCACAGGATCTCTCTTCTGAATCGGGACTAGGTGATTCCACACATGATTTTGTGAACTTTGTTGAAACTAATAACAATCAGTTCGTCATAAAGACCACCGTTTTGGAGCCTTATGTAAATTTCTCGGTATCTTGAAGGAATAGTTAATGAATTAGCAAAGGCGGCTGGTCTGGGGACTATGTCCTGGCAATACAAAAAGCTATTCTACAATTTTTGTACAGTTGTCCTTCCAGGCTTGTCAACAGCAATGGTGTTTTCTATTCATTTAATCATAATGAGCTAATCTCATTGCACTTCCAGACTTTTTTTTATACAAATGTTGAGTAGAAAATATCCCAGCTCTGTTCTCTTGAGTGGGAAAGTGTTACTTAGCAATCCCTGACAGTGTGTGCCATGCCCACTGAAAAGGTTTCATGAGGCTTCTATTCACAAGCTCATGATGAAATACATTCACCTCTGGGATGAATGTAGCAGCTGTTTAATCATGCACAGAAGTGCTACAAAGCATTTTTAGAACAAGAGAGGAAAAGAGAGAAAATGGAGAGCAAACATTCATTACAATGTTGTATTTTGATGGAACTGAGTAACAAGCTCACTCCAGACTTGAATAAAGTATTAAATTGGTGTCTTGTATCATGTTGTCTGGTGGTGCAGCAGATTAAAATGTTAATAAAGCCATTGTATTATGTTGGGCCATAATTCCTGAGAATGTGCGCTTTTAGTAGAGTGTTACATCTTTAGTGCTGCATAACCAAGTTTTTGACAAAAGAAGGTGGCTGATAAGTTCTAATGTGAATGATTTGGGATGCCATTCACATTTTAAAGAAGTTGGTACGCGTGTCTGGTAAATTTGAAAGAGGACTGCTTTGATCTCATGTGCTTCTTTTTACCTTTTACCCCCTGTGCATTTGAGTTTGTGTCCTGCAGTTCATGCTTGCTAATGCCATATCGCTGTCCTGACAGATCAGTCTTCAGTCTGTGAGCAGAGCGTGCGTTCTCTGTCTTCTGAGCATGCCATGATTGCAAAGGATCAGACTGCCAAGGCCATTGCAAACACAGCCAATGCCTATGAAAAGAATGGCGTTGAGGCAGCTCTCTGCGAGGTAAGGACTGAGCCCTGGCCCAGAGAGCAACCTGTTGTCTTTGTATCATTCTTAATAAACCTTTGCTTTTTCTGTTTCTGTGTAATTATGTAGCTGCACCACATTTAACTCAGTCCCCTCCTGCTTTCCTGTATTTTGCTTTTGTTTTTCTCATTCTTTTTCTCTTTCTTCCTGGCCACAGCCAAAGGAGGTAGAACCAATGAAGCCCCAGCCCGGAGAAACAACCTTTACAGTTCAGGCAGAACAACCACAAGATGCTAAAGAAACAGAGTCTGCTGCCCAAAGTAGCTCACAGGTTTCTGAAGTGGAAATCCCCAGTGTGGGGAAGATTCCTGTTAGATCTGATGCAGATGGATATAATGAGGAGGTACAGCTCCCACTGCAGAAGTTAATTACTGTCCATCACTAACCTATAACTTTAGAGTCAGTTGGCTCTGAGCTTTCTAAGACTGGATATGACAGATGTCTGTCACAGAAACAGTACTGTTTTCAGAGTAAGCTTTTCCCTTGTAGAAATAAAATTTGGTGGCCAGACCAAATTGTTTAGTAGCTTCTTTTCTAAATGCCATCAGAGAAGCAGCTCTGTAGGAAGCACTCAATCATTAGATCTGCTCAGTGTCCCTGTGGGTGGTTTTGCTGGCATAACTATTATCAAAGTTGGCCCTAGATGTATTAGTTTATTTACAATCCCCTTTACTGTCTTCAGAGTTTTGTCCCATTTACAAAGAAATTGAGTCCTACTAGTGTAACTTAGAGGATCCTATCTACTGATTTATTTTTTTTAACTGCTTAACCTCGTTCATACGTACATGAGCAGCATTCTAGAAGTTGGCTTTTTCACAAGTCCAGTTGAGTTAGTTGAATATGCTTAATACATGCCTGTATGAAGTTAGCACAGTGAAATGCTCTGCCACAGGCACCTCTGTCTTACTTGTAGTGCTTAAGAAAATTGAGCGGGACATAGAGAGGGGTTAGGGTTAGTGTGCTTTGTTCTCACTTGCTGAATTCATAAATTCAAGGCCTGGAGCAACAAGTCTTCTGATTTAAGTGCTTAAAAAATCTGCATGTGAAGTGCATGTGATAGGTGGAGTAAGTAGTATATAAGTAGCAGCTCTGGCTTATTCTGCCTGTATTCGTATGATTTCCTTTAAACTTTATCTTTTGAAAGTTTTTCCTTTCTTCACCATGCCTTTTCTTCTTTTCCTGTCTGTTACCGTTTCCCTTGTCGTTGTTTGTGTTTGTTTTCCTACTTTCATGGTAGGTGATGCTGAGTCCAGCCATGCAAGGTGTCATCCTGGCTATTGCAAAAGCCCGCCAGACCTTTGATCGAGATGGGTCTGAAGCAGGGCTTGTTAAGGTATTCTATTTGTTTGCTAAATTAAGCAGTATGGAAATCAGTTTTCACAGAATGAAGAATCTGTTACATTTAAAGACATATCAAGAAAATGAAAGGAAAGATTTGTGTTCTTTTTTTTCTCTTCTAACTAATGGCTTTTCTGTTTGTGCTTGCATAATGTCCATGTTCCAAACAATTTTTAGAGCTTGTAAGCTCTGAAGAAACAGCAGATCTTACTTTTCTCTATTTATACTCCTTATTCTTTATATTCTTTGAGGGTATTGGTAATTCCCTCTGTCTGGATTAAAAAAAAAAATAGACTTTCTTTGCCTTTTAAAATCTGTTGCATGCCCTTGATGCAATTGTCAGGAAATAAACGAGCACTCATGATTTTTTTTCGGTCCTGAAAATGCATACTTACTATAACCTCTCTTGTAAAACGTCTTCAAGAAATGAATGCATGAAGTAGAGGGATTTGAAAGAATGTGAACTGCTGAATATTTAAGCTGGTGTTAGGTTTTAGAGGCAGATAGATTTAATGACAAAAGGTGGCAAGGCAGAAATCACCTGTGTTACTTATCTACAAGAATATATATCACAAGATACTCTTGCATCTTAATGCAGATAACACAGATGCAAGAGGACTATATTTGATTTTGACAACCTGGCACTGGCAAGAGGCTTACCAAAACTGTTAGAGGAAGTTATATGTCTCACCCTCTCTGAAAAGCATTTAGAAGCGTTTAGACACCTTGGTGCTTTGGAAAATCGCATGTCTGATGCATGTGCTTTGCCTTGGTGTACAATCCCTTTTTTTTAATTTTAGCTCCAGATGCTTATGGGCTTCTGTTCACCAACAGAACATAACTAAGCAGCAGAGGCTAGTTATCTCCCATGAGAATCCCATCGATATGGGACACATTTAAGCTCTGTATCAGCTCCTGTAGAATTCAGACTGTCAGAAGTGTGGACATTTCAGTACGTATGTTTCATTGGCAGGCATTCCATGAGGAATACTCCAGGCTCTATCTCCTTTCCAAAGAGACCCCTACCCCTCAGAACGATGCCCGGTTGCAACATGTGCTCGTTTACTTCCTGCAAAACAATGCTCCCCAACAGGTTGTGGAACGGACCCTTCTCGAACAGTTTGCAGATAAAAACCTCAGCTATGATGAAAGGTTTGTGCTGTGGATTCCAAGATGATTTTTTTCTCATCTGGGAGCAGCTGGGGCCATTCTTCTGATTTTCTCATCTCTGCTTATATGGAGCAGGTCAATCAGCATTATGAAGGTAGCACGAGCTAAGCTGAGAGAAATTGGTCCTGACGAGGTCGACATGGAGGAATATAAGGTAAGGGACTGAAATGCCACCTTTGATCCTTCACGCTGTCAGAACTCATGCTGTCCAAAGCAGTGTTTGGGAAACTGAGGATGTGGTACAGAACAGTGTAAGCACATAGAGCAGTAGCTGGCATGCCTGTAGGTAACAGCCTTGAATGGCTTCATCTGAAGTTTGTATCTTCAGAAGCTATGAGGGAGAATGAATACACTGGAAATTTCCTGAGTTTTAAGGAGGGTTTAAGGCAGTTGCCTAAATGAATTTGTTGAATGCATGGCTTTTAATAGAATGTTAATCTCTTTGAAGGGTAAAATCTGCTATACTTTTGAGTTGTGAAGGAATGTAAAACTTGGGTGTGCATGTAACAGGTGGAGCTGATACTCTGCCTTCTTGCTCTTCCTCAACAGAGATGGCATGAAGACTACAGCCTTTTTCGCAAGGTATCTGTTTACCTGCTGACAGGGTTGGAGCTGTATCAGAACAGAAAGTAAGTTTACTTTAATTGTGTGTTTGAATATGCTTTCTTTCTGACTTGCTAGTAGCCCCTTCTTGAATGCAGAGCCAACCTTGGTTATCAATTTAAATATTATGCTGAGGTACTCTCTAGGTTCTTTAGTGTCCTCTAATCTTTTTCTCAATCAGGAGCTGTATGTTCTTATTTCCAGAGGTGTGTTTGCAGAAATGATAGCCATCACTTTTTCTGCCCTTTGGACTCCTGTACTACAATTTAAGTGTCTTGAACTGGCCTTATACTTGGTTTAGATGCATTTTGGAGTTCTTTGGACTGTTAAGATTTTTTAAAGGGCCTTGTTTTTCTCCCTAATGTTTTAGTTACATAATTATCACAGTATGGAGAAAGACTGCTGTTTAATGAACATTTGTATTTTGAAAAATGATTTTTCCAATCCAGGAAAAAAAATTAATAGCTTCTAGAATTATTCATGGATGGAAACAGATTTCTGAGGTGGCTGGCAGTGATGAGCTGCCAAGTTCAAGTGAGCAAACGAACAAGAGGCTGGGCAAGAGTATGTTAGAGATCCTTTGAAATTACATCTCTCTATCAGCTCTTCAAGAATTTTGATCCAGCAGTTTTTCTGTTTTCTGAGCAGGGTCTTTATAAGGTAGAAATCTATAAATGAACTGAAAACACTGTCCTTTGCATTTCTTTGAGCGTTCTCCCAAAGTGCAAAGTTCTTGGAGCAGCGCAGAAAATGGTGGCATTCATGGTCTCGCCGAGTTATATACAAACTTTAAAGGGCTATTCATATTCATTTGGCACTCAGGGCAAAAAGGAGCATTACTTAACTTGACATAGAGCATCTGTTTGTTTATGCTTGGGCAAGGAAATTTTAGTTTTTCTGTTGGGTATGATGTTAGCCTGATGTTCAGGCTAAATGGAAAACATTTCCCAAGTTGACATGAGTGACCACACTGTAGCTTGTGACAGCTGACACTCTTCTCCTAGGTACCAGGAGTCCCTGACCTACCTGGTCTATGCCTACCAAAGTAACACCACTCTGCTGATGAAAGGAACCAACAGAGGGGTGAATCAATCGCTGATTGCCTTGTACAGAAGAAAGTGTCTCTTGGTGCGTAATGACGTGTGCTCAACTCATTTGGGGAGAGTTGTGGAATGGTAAAAGCAGCCTGGTCAACATCAGCTCTTTTTGTTCTGCGATGCAGTTCACTTACTGCTCAGTACACGTTGCCCAAAGGATCAGATTTGACCATATCCCCTTCTAGGACCACATTTCGTTAACATGCTGCTTTTTCCAGGGAATGTTCCGGTACTGCTGAACTTACTGTTGGGTCTTTAAGTCAGTGCTTTTCAAAAAAGCAGTAGTTGTATTGGGTTTTGTCCATTAGCTTCCTTCCCCCACAGTATTTATTTCTGATGCTGATGGCTGCTTCTTTCTGAACAAAAGGTGATGCCCTTTTCTGTGGGAAGAAAAAAGCAGTATAAAAATTAGATTCATTGTTAGTTTGTGCTTTGTGGTTTCCGAGACCACCGTGACTCTGTCTTACACCAGTTACTGTGGCTTCTGCCCTTTATTGAGTACCATCAGTAGCATGGAAATCTAGAGTAATTCAATGAAAGAAGGTTTGATGTGATTTTTGAGGAATCTTTTTAAAGGTATATATTAAAATCAGAATTATAAATAAGCTATATATATGCTATATGCACATATAACAAATTGCATATATGCATATAAACACATTTTTTGTTTTCTGTAGTGTGATTCCTTTGATTAGAGGTTGCTGTTCCATCAGAACCTAGCACCTTGTTCTGTTAGTCTTTGTGTTTCTGCACAGCTGTCCAGTGAAAGGGACTGAGCTGGGTGCCTTTCCTAACAGCATGTTGATTATCTTAAGTCTATTCTTGCTTTTTAAAAGTCTTTCTCTGATTCTCCCTCCTCTCCTAGAAGTTGAATGAGGTGGCAGCATCTCTGTTTGTAAGTTGTGAAGAAGCTCGTGTGGCAGAGGGCATCAGTATTCTGAATGAGCTGATCATTCCCTGTATGCACCTCATGAGCACCTTTGACATCTCCCAAGAAGATCTGGATGCCATTGAGGTCATGAGAAACCGCTGGTGCTCCTATCTGGGACAAGAAGACATGGACGGTAGGGAATGACTGCCCGCATTACCTTTTTCACACTATTTGTGGTCAGGGCACTGTCTAGATCTTAATTAGAAAGGAATTGAAGGACCATTTAAAACAGCATTAGCATTGTAGCAAGTTTGGGTATTTCTGGTGGAGGTTGTGAGAGGATAAATGTACTTGTATCATCAGTTGAATTGTGCTATAGAAGAATTTAATCTTTATTTTCTCACTAAAGCTGCAGAAAAAGGATTCCTGTTCATTTAAATGTGAAAAACTAATCTGAAAATAATGATTTAGCATTGTCTTAGATGGGTTTTGGTTTTGTTTCCTCTTACTGAATTGAGGATTTTCTACAGATAGCATGTGAATGCTTCAGGCTTAATTGCCCAGGCTGTATGGGGAGCAAATACAGAGGAACTGTTCACTGTGAAGAGAGGATTGTTGTGTTGTAGCTGAATTTTGGTTCTGGATGGCTGTCCTTGTTCTGTATTTTCTTTTGCAGTCTGAAGTTAGGCTTCATGTTATTTTTCTTAAGGGATGTTGGTTTCAACCCCCTTTATCTATATATGAAGGTCTGGGGAGTCATTGCAGGTTTTTTCTATCATTAGGAAAGGGTAAACTTGCCATAGGAAAATAAGGTTTCTCAGGTTTGGATGAAAGGCATCATAGTTTCTTAGCTTAGAGCCCTCAAACCCTCTGCTGTCTGGTCTTTTACTGTTTCAGTCCCATTGACTTGTCCATCCTCTTCCCTCTTGACAGCAAACCTGCAGATGAAGCTGGGCGAATTGCTTCCCAGGCTGCTGGACTGCTCTGCGGAGGTCATTGTGCTGAAAGAGCCCCCGAAGATCCGGCCCAACTCCCCGTACGACCTCTGCAGCCGCTTTGCAGCTGTGATGGAGTCCATTCATGGTGCCTCAGCTGTGACTGTGAAATAGATGGCAGACTTTCCACCCTGATATGGAGCACTATAAACCACCCACCTTCACAGCATCCTCCCATTAGGCAGTATTTAAAAGGGAGAGGGAAGAAAATAGATAATTCATATTCAGACCTTTGTTCTTTGTAAATATGAATGAATAAAAAGCAGTATTGCACTTTTGAGATAAT
This sequence comes from Nettapus auritus, assembly GCA_011076525.1. Classification (NCBI taxonomy): domain Eukaryota; kingdom Metazoa; phylum Chordata; class Aves; order Anseriformes; family Anatidae; genus Nettapus; species Nettapus auritus. Next base: position 7,114,241 of record CM021788.1, read on the forward strand.
ATGTTGAGTAAGAATGCAAAGGACATGAACCACTGTTACTAATGTGATCCAACAGGTACCTGACAATTCCATCTGCTTTATATTCCCAAGACCAAATGAGGAGTTTTTTTTGTTTTGGCAACTTTCTACACTGTCCAGCAGGCACATAACACTGGGATTGTGACAATAGCAGAGGAAGAGATTGGCTCATCTAGTGAGCAAAGCTATTAGCTGTCAATCTGTCAGACACATTTATATCTTCCTAAATTATTAGCTGCAAGACATTACATATTCAGATCTTGCCAAGCTTCTGCTAGCAGAAGTCTGAATTGTGTGATTAGGAAACTGAGAGGAACAATGGCACTCGCTTTCTATCGTGGTCAGTCATGCATGCAACTGCATATTTTAGTTAAGTCAAACAGGCATTTGCCTTTTGTATTTTAACTGGCAAAAGAAAGTATGCAGGATTCTTCCTCTGAGAAAGTCAGAAGCAAATAATGTCAGTGACAAGAGAAAGGACAGAACTGTAAAGATTGCCTCCACCACACTTGTGCTACAGTGATAGCTGACTGGTTAAAGGACATAAAACCCCTGAAGCATATTCCCCTCTTGGATTGGAAAGTGAACTTCCTTCTCACCACTGGTGGATTTTCAGTGCTGGATTAGTGATGATAACTGTAAAGGTTAGAATCAGCTCTGTTTTTATTTTTTTAAAATTTTTAACTAACTTTCCTTAAAAAAAAAAAAAAAAGCAAGCTCATTTGGATTTCCTTTCATGAGCAACCTGTAATTGTGTTTGAACTCTGGCAGTTGTTTAAACCAAATGTTCTAAGTAAGAGGAGAGGGTAAGCCTGTTTGTTAGGACTATGCAGGTTTTCTAAAAGTGCAATAAAAGCATTTGTTCTATGTTAGAATGATAAAGCTCTCTCTGTGTGGGTTATTTTTTTTCAGTGTTTTTTCTTCTTCTGTTGTTATGCTTTATGGTTCCTCTTGGCTTCAGTAGGAAGAAGGGGAAACAGAAGAGAAAAGAAATTTATTGGCAAAGTATTGTGGAAATGTGTGTAACTTAATGAAGCTCCAGAGGTGCCAGAATGGTGTGAGTACTTGCTGTATCTCATCTTAGGTCTCCTGTGAAGGCAGCAGACTGCTTGGTAGCATCCTCGCCACCTGGCAGACTTCTGCTGCCAGGACAGCACTGGGGAACTTCTGTACATTTTGACAGAAAAATAGATGAGTTTAGTTAGACTATGACCACAGAGTTACATTTGATCCTCAGACCTGACAGCATCAGCCCGTCACCGACCTGCATCCAAGAGAGCTTTCTCTTAAGATAGGAATTTCATTAAAGTCTGCAACAGTGGCTTAACATCTTCGTAACTTGTAGAGTAGACAGGTCATGTTATACCCCGAGGTTAAATATGGCTTACTGCATGTATCTGTGGCTTGTCTGCTGCGTGGCTGATGGTTTTGTTAGCTAACGCATGCTGTAATGTGAACACAAGTTGTAATTCAACCGAGTGAGCCTCCTGTGTGTTGGTGCCTGTCTTAAGCCTCCTTTAGTTAAATAAGGGTGGGACACGTAGAGCCGCACTTCGAGTTACTTTGCTATCTAGTTTTCTGTCTAGCTGTTCTCTATTTCTGCTTGAGATTAAGTAAGTAACCAAGGGTTCACATTCTGCGATGCTGTAAATGGGCTGAAGGACATGCATCTTGGATCCCTGCTGTGTCTGGAGATAACAGGCCGTCTGTGGGGCACATCCAGAGCCATGGGCAGGTGTGAGGGGCACAAGCTGGGGTCCCTCCCAAGCAGGACGTGGTTCTGGGCGGGTGGCTGGCAGCTGGGACAGCGGGGCTTTCTCAGAAAAACAGGTGGGAGTTAATGAAGGTCCAGGGAGTTGCGTCTCCCCTCCTTTATTTTATTTTCCTGCAAAATGGTGCTAGGAAAATGCCTATGTTTGTTATCAGTGCCTAGTGGTTTCTCCTGAAGTCTCATTTTTTCAGAGCTGAAAATCTGTTTTGAGTCCTTTTCCGTTGCAAGCCATTCTGCGTTAACTTGTGGGGTTTTTTTGTGCAAGAGGGAATCTGCCATTCCCAAGCAAGCAGCAGTAATAATTCATTTGTATTGAATTTGTAAAGAAGAGGAAAAAATCAGTATTTTCCTGTAGCCAAAATCTGAGTATTTTCTTTATTAATTGGGGAATTGAAATATTTAATTGCATATTGAGCTGATACCATGATTCTACATTATAATGGAGTCCTTACCTGTTTCTGCTGTTACTGCTCTGAAAAAAATGCAGATTCTTTTCAGCAGCTTAGGAAGAGGAGAGAGAAATGCCCAGGGGTGTTTTCTCTGACAAATTAAAGACAGATTTTTTTGTAGGACTTCTTCCTATTACAAAATGTGTTGTAATTAGCAGAGCTGTGTTTGAATGAAATTGTCACCAAGGTCCCACTGCTCTGTCAGAATGTGTTTCCATGTTATTTAGGAATAACATGGCTGGGATTTGGTTTATCTTGTCTTCCCCCAGTTATTTTAGAATAAAATGAAAACAATTATCTGTAGAAACTCCAGCTATCCGTGTGCAAAAAGTGTGCCAAGGCTGTTAAAATCAATGAGCTGTCGTAGAGGAAGAGCTGCTGCTTTTCCAGCCGTGTGTTCCACATTGTTGAGATGGAGATGACATTGTGAAACAATGAGGCCTTCACTTTATTTCTTAGTATGCTCGTGTTCTGGGCTTCGACTGTAATATGTGAAAAGCATTCAGCTTTTTAAACAGAGAGCCTGGGGTCTTCACACCACATACTGAATAACTGTGTTCACTGCACAAAGAGCAAGTGACTCATAATTTCGAGATAACTTTTGCAATGCTGTTGTGTCATTCCAAGGCGTTCTGACTTCCAGGCAACCAGGATGTGGTCTGGGAGAGAAATCTTGAATTAGGAGATTCCAGCTATTCATACACTCAGGAGACAGATTTTATTCTGTCATGTTGCTACAAAAATAAAAATATCCCCATGGATATCCAAACCCTGCTTCAAAAAATTGCTGATGACTTCTCCAGGGTGCAGTTCAGTGCCCATTAAGTTCTGATTGTCTGGATTGTGCTTGAAGGGAGGAGTGTCCTGAAGCTAGAAGAAACCTTTGCTCAGTGTCTTGTCGTCATCTTTCTCCCTCCCCCATGTTTTCATTTCCCAAGGGTGTGGGTGACGAGTTATAGCCAAAATAGAGTTTCTTTACTTTGTGGGTTTGTCAGACCTTTAGAGGGCAGCTAGCAGTTTGTGTAACTCTTCGAAAAGCACGTTTCTCAGCCAAGAATGCTACCCTTCTGGCCCCTCTGTTGTGCCGTGCTTGATCTTCATTATGAAGGACGTGGCATGAACAGAAGTGCTGGGTCCCTCCTCTCCCGGCACAGCTGCATGCGACCGCAGCCTGCGGAGCGGCTGTGGTGCCGTGGGAAGGGATGCCTCAGCACGCCGGACCAATAGCAGTAAGCCTGGCTTTTCACACAAATAATGGAAAATTAAAGACCACAGAACTAGTCCAAAGGGAAAGTACTTTGAAAGTCCTTGGATGTTCTTTGCAAATTGTGGGGTGTTTTTATGTTGTTCTTTAGCATAATTTCCAGGATTTGACAATGTATTTAAAGCTGAATCTAAAGCCCATCCGCACAAATGGTGTAGAGATGGCTGAAGATCTGGCAGCACACCCCACATCCCGGGGGGGTAGGTGGGGCTCCCCCTTGCACACACAGTGGGCACCAGCTGTGGCAGGGATGCATCCAGGACAGCTGCGCTGGTCGGGAAGCTCAGACTTCTTGAAATACCTTCTTTGAACTGGCTGCAATTTTCTGCCTTGACCTAAGTCCAGGTAGTGTGAAAAACGTCTAGGAATAGTCTGTTTTCTTTCTCCCCATGTGCTACTTCTTTTACTCTTAGAGCAAAGTGCAAATTTCAAAACAGAACTTTTGAAGAAAAGCGAACTTTGATTCCCAGCAGAATTCTGCTTTAGGCTGGGGGGTTCCTTTATTTTTGATTGTGCAGCCGTGGCTTCTAGTGTAAGCAGATTAAACCAGCAGTAAACTCTGTTTTTAAATTGCACTGTAACAGTGGGTTTCCTGCTGTTAAGATTCGTGGTCTTAATTCAGTGTGATGTATGGTATTTCCAGTAGCACAGGGGCATAAAGGAAGCTTTATTTTTATAGCTGAGTCAAGAAAACATGGAAGAAATCTTAAAAGAGACCCACAAAATAGGGTCTCTCTCTCTCTCTCTCATTTTTGCTTTTTATGCACAGGTAAACAATTCAGTTATAGAATTCCCTAAATGAAGGTCTGTGGCAAGTTTATAACTTCATCATCTCAGAGGTTAAGAAAATCAGGCTAGGGACCAGGATAGCGCTACTGGCTTTCTGCCTTTGTAGCAGTTTTTTGTATCAGCGTGTTTTTGTTTTCCTTCTCTCCTTTTTTTTCCATCCTTCTCTTTATTATTTTCCTAAGCTTTTTTTAGATGAACAAAATATTCAAGCCACACCCTTGCTCCCTACAGATCAGACCCTTCATCCCCAGTCTTCCCAATGCATTGTATAAGGTGCAGTTATATTTTCAGAGCACAGAAACATACTGGTGATGACTGAAATAATTTATTTTGAATACATCAAAATGAAATGGACATTCATGGAATGAGCTTTTCAGCCTGGACATAGGTGTTACAATGATTACGTTTCCGACTATTGGAGATTTCCAGGGCATGCTAGCAATAGTATAATCACTGAGTATACTGCAAATGTAACCATGAACATGAAGTGCTCTTTACTGCTCTGTGTTTGCCTTCTTGGCTTACAGTACTAGGTTTAGTTTGCAAGTGTTGCAGAAAAAGCTTTTGCTCTTTTGAAAAAAAAAAAGGAGAAAAAAGTGAAGCAGACAGACACAAATGGGAAGGAAAAAAAGCTGTGGCACTGTCTTAGGAATTAGCAAATCATCCTGTAAAACACAAGAACAGTCTGAAATTCAAACAGCCAGGAGCTGCACAGGACACAGTGCTGCAAGTCTTAGATTACCAGGTCTGCGGTTTTGGGGTGTGAGCGATGACTCCATGGTGATATCCCAGCTGGACCTTCCATCGCTGGACGCTGCAGGCAGACTGCTGAAGGCACGTCTGGCATTTCAGTCCTGTTTAAGCAGGTGGTGTAGATAAGAAGCAACCCACCTGCTGCAAGGAAGAATCCAGCAAACCATCCCAGGAACATTGCCTCCCCGAATTCCCAGCGCGGGACAATGTTGGGAATGGTTTCGTCCCAAAACTCAAGGACCGTGTTATAGGCGACCCAGGAGACTGGTGCCAGGGTCATGATCCCTGACGTGCCGAAAGCCGCTCCTCCAGCAAGCAGGAGCCATTTCTTTAGGTCAGGTTTCTCTTCACATGTTTTCCAGCAATCCAAGCCCAAACTGGCGAGGAGGAATCCGAGAAGCCCCAGCCCATTGGAGAGGCACATCAGGATTCGGGACACACGCAGCTCCAGCGGCAGAGCGAGGAAGGAGTCATGGGCTTTGCACTCCGTCGCTCCCTCCTCCTGGACTATGCAGACCTGCCACAGCCCCATGGTCCAGATCTCCAATTCATTTAAGTCCAAGTTGAGGTTCTTCCAGAGTGGCACAAAAGTGGTGACACAGGACGAGACCCACCCGAAGAGCGTGAGAAACATTGCACCCAGTTGGACCTTTGTGTTGCAGCTCCAAGCCATGCTAACGCTGCGTCTGTAAGCTGTGCGCCGGCTCCACTGGTGAGGCTGAGATAAGCTTAGGTGAGCAGAAGCTTTTGGTATTAACACTTTTGGAGCTGTGCATTTATGGTGTGGATTTCCATGAATGCACCGTTTCCATTGACAGCCACAGACAGAGTGCTGCTATTTGCTTCTGATGTTCAGCGGAGTCACATAGGGGGAAATTCAAGCTTATACCTCTAATTCCTGGGTGTGGCCACAATCATTTTTCGTGTCTTGTTGGTTTTGTTGCGTTAAAAGAAGGCACTGCTGGCTAGGCAGGAAAAACTGGGTACAACAGGGAGCAAAGCCGTTCTGGAAAGCCAAGCATCGACCCCATGATCCTTTCTCTCTCCCCCCACTTCCCCCTCACCGCCGCTCATGCAGCACTTGGTGCTTGTGCAGCCCTGCTCCCTGCATGTTCTGATGTCCTGTCCCTGCACCGTTGGTGACAGGCTAGGGGTGGATGCTCTGGGCTGGCAGGTTCTTTGGAAAGGTGTCCCCTGGGACAGTGGTTTGTATCTCTGTGTGTAGACACCGTTGCTTCAGGGCGAAGCTGGCTCACAGGCTGCAGTGGTCCTGCCTTGCCATGCTGTCCATACACAGGAGGGTTAAATAAAAGCATGCAAATCCTCTGAGCCTCAGGAACCCTGAAGTGAGAGTCTTGGCAGAGAGCAGCTCCCGGCAAGCAGCAGCTCCAGCCCTGGCCGGGAGGGGAGAGGAGCTGCCGGCTGCTGCAGGGGACAGGGTGCCTGGAGGAGAGCACCTCTCCCCTACAGACAACTGCAGCATAGAGCTTTCTCAGAAAGATTTAAGTCATCAGTCCTCGTGATGTCCTTAAATAAATACCCAGGGAGGTCTTGAGAGCTGCTCAGGAGCTCAGTGGAGGACTGGGGCTTCCACAGAGGCCGCAGCTCTGCCGGAGGAGCAGAGGATGCTGCTGCCTATTTGCTCAGCGCCCAGGTGGGAAGGCTCCCAAAGGGAAGCACTTCCACAGCAAGCAAGGTCATTAAGGCATTGGCTTGGCTTGAGTGTGTTTTCTTTGAATAGTGACTTTCCAAACAGGGAGCAACAAAGTCTTACAAACTGCTGGGGGATGAGGCAGCTCTGCCCCGAGTGCGGCTGCCCTGTGCTTATGGGGGCAATTGGGGAGCTGGGCTGAGCAGCCCCGTGTCACACAGGCACTGTGAGACTCACACATCACAGCATGAGGTGAGCACAGTGACATCCTGACTCCTGCCCTGCTGTTCTGCAGGTCATTCTCCCTTCTGCATTATGGAGGAAAGCAAGGTAGGAGCCTACGCTCCTACGCCACTCCTCACGGTCGAGGAGACTTTTGTAAATGTAGTGGTCTTCTCTGCACTCCTCCCTCCCAGCGTGGATCTCCAGGGAGCATCTTCTCTTTGCAGCAGTGGTGCTGAGAGGGAGCCTCGTGCCTCAGGCCCCGGAGGCTGAGCTGGAAACAGCTGCTCCTAAGAAACCTTTCTCTCCTTGCTGCGGAGCCAGGCCCCCAGGCACTCCTGGGTCTGTTCCTTCCACACGCGCTTTCAGACAGAGAGCATGGTGCAGCCGCCCACCCCCATGCCCTGCTGAGTGCTATGGGCAAGGAGAGATGTCGGGATTGCACTCAGAGCCAAGGGAAACATGCTGCTGCTTGACGTGAGCATGAGGAAAGCTGCAGAGAGCAAAACATTTCCCTTCACATTGCCTCGTGGCCCAGAGGCTGCTTCAGCAGAGCCCAGCTCTGCGCGATGGCTCTCCTGGGAGGCAGAGGTGTTGGTGCTGGAAGTCTCTGTACTGAACTTTACCCTCGCTGTGGGGCTTTGCATCCTCAGAAAGTGCTTTGCAAACATTTGTCCTTAGAGCAGCGTTGTCCGGTCACTGCGGTTATCTGCCTTTAAGTCCCAGGGCAGCTGGGACACAGAAGTAGAGCTGAGATGTCACTTTGGAAAAGAGGGCCTGTCATGACCGAGAGAAAAGACCTCGCCGTAAAAGAAAGATAGGGAAAAAAAATAGGAAAAAGTAAAAAGGAGAGACCACTTCATAAGGAAAATCCGAATTTTCTGTTGACACTCGCTTCCCATCTGTTCCTGCATGCCCAGCCCCACAAATGGGATACAAGGTCCAGCTTTTAGATTCATCTTCATTGGGAGATTAGTTGACTAATCTCTCATTCATCTGTCCTCTCTGTTACCAAGAAGGATATTAGGGGGCAAGGCTGGTAAATTACTGTTCCTTCCTCATCACAGCAGCAGTGTCAGTGCTGCTGAGGCCAGGAGCCCAGTGCTGGGCGCTACACCCATGCAGCTAGGACACAAGGTGCTCTGGCCCTGTGACCCCAAGCAGAGGCCGTGGCCATAGGACCTTCCTTCCTCCCTCCCCATGTCTCAGGCTGGCTGAGGAGGAGGCTCAGAGCCTGTGGAACTCAGCACAGCTGGTGCTGGTGGTGCCTCCGTGCCCCACATCTTCAGCACCAAGCCTCTGCCAATTTCCTGGAACACAACTCAAGTGAAAGGGGGGGGACTGTTTAAAAAAAAAAGCGCAGGGTCACCAGAACCTGTTTGCTCTAGTGACGGGTAGCTTCACCTCTTGGGTACACATCCTGCTTTCCAGTGCTTGGTGCTGACTGAGGGCTGCTGCCTCCTGCTGTACCACATTGTGCACGGGGCAGTCGCCGCTGCCTTCTGCCCATCTCTCGCCCTCCTTCCTGACCCCTGCTAAAGTGCATGGGAAACTTGTGTGTCCCAAACCCCCCTGTAAGCCAGGACCTGCCTGCAGGCACTGGCTCTGGACACATCCCCACGGTCCTGCAAGTTGCAAGCTGCCTCCAGGCAATGTCTGTGGCTGGTATTTGCCCCCGCAGCCCTGCTGCACAGGCCACCGCCAGTCACGCAGGGGACAGGGGACGTGCTCTGCTCGCTTCGTCCCTGCCCGCTCAGCCCGGCTGTCCCTGGCTGCCTCCCCGGGCAGGGTGGGAGCTGTTGCCTGTGGGAGGTGGGGTGAGCTGAGGCCTGTGGTTACGGTTAACTCCCAGTGCAAGTTCTGGAGTCTTACCTGTGCTATATCGGTAACGCTGAGACGTGTGAGGCTGGGGCTGAGCAGTTATTTATAACCTCTGTGCTACCTTTGCTATTTTTAACCATCCTGCTGTAGGGAACCAACTTTAAACACAACACAGCGGCATCCTCTCTGAGGGGTGAGCCCTCCAGGTGCGTTATCCCTGTCCCGCAGTTCTCAGATGGTCAGGGGGTGCTGGGGTCTGTCTGCCTGCAGCCTCTGCTTGGGAGGCAAACTCCAGCCCCAGCTTCTGCACGGAGCCATGGGGCACAGTGCGCCCACAGGCCCCGGGTGCCCAGGAAGGGCTGTGCGGGGCCGCACTCCTCAGAGAGCTCCATCTCCCGTGCGTGGGGTGAGCCTCCCCAGCACCTCGCAAGGGAAGGGGCCATGGCTTCTCCTTCCCAAAGGTCCCAAGGTTTTGGACCTTTCTGCCCCTGGACCTCGCTCATCACGGGCAGATGGACAGGAGAGCAGAGGTCACGAGCAGCTGCTGGTACTCCTGGTCTGAATCCCAGCCCTGCCCCATGCGGAGAGGCTGGGCCAGGGGAAAGGGAAGGCCATCCCGCCGAGCCCCCACAGTGCATCTGCTTCTTGCCCGAGCCCTTCCGATTAAATCAACTTGAGGTATTTCTGCCTGTCATTGAGGGAGATTAATGGGTGACCTTCTTCTCGTGGAGCAGGATTGGAGGACGCTGCCAAGCTCCCCTTCCCTCCCATAAGCTCTGCTGCACAGCCAGGAGAGGATTTTCCACCAGAACCGGTTGGAAGATGCCTGAGGGCAGACGGGACAGCACTGGGGTGGCCCAAGAGCAGCTGTAGGTGTGGGCAGAGGCTGAGGTCTGCCAGCCATGCCCACTCCTGCCCAGCGGGTTCTGTGCCTGGAGATGCGGTAGGTGCACCGGGGGCTGCAGGCGCTGCTTCCACGCAGGTCTGCATGAGCAGGGGGCTCACAGCCACTGTCCCAAGGAGGAGAGGGGAAGGGATGGGGTGGGAGCGTGATGCTGAGGGTGTCTTCAAGGCCATCCCCTCTGTTTTGGTTGTCCTGGGCATCACCAACTGTTTGCAAGCTGGGGCATGCATCTGCGGTGTGCGGGCTGGGGCAGCAGGCATGGGATGGTGGCAGGAGGTGGCAGGGTAGAGACACAGCAAGAGCCAGAGCACTGCACCTGAGGACTCTGGCAGCGAGCGCTTCTCAAAGCAGGTGATGCTCAAAGGATGCGCAGAACCCAGCGCTCAGGCAGGGTCCCCTGGCAGCCCAGGGCTCCTGGCCCCATGGGTCAGAGCAATCCTGCCTCGCTGCCAGGATTTCCAGGAACACGACCTTCTGCAGCACTTCCCTCCAGGAAATAGGGCTGAGATGGCCAAAGTGATGAGGCAGGAGGGCTGAGGGACAATAGGCACAGAGCAATGCTGCGTTAACCCCTCTCCTTCCCAGCCTTTTGTATTTGGGAGCTGCATGTGTGTCCATCCCTACCTGTGCAGCATTGGCTCTTGCTCCAGTGCTGAGCATCATCTCGGGGCATGCAAATTCATGCCCGAGAGTCTCATGTGGTGTATGTTAAAGGGATTACATTTGGTTTGGGGAAAAAAATAAATAATCTCTAAACATAATGAATTGGCAGGAGCATTTGCTGTAGCATATCAAGGGAAAACATCTTAAAATAAAGTAAATTAATATTTTCAGAATTTCCTAACTTTATAAAGTGTCTTGCTACAGATCTGTTGCCACTATGCCTGTGGGAGCTGTGCTCTTCAAACCCGCAGGCTTCTTGAGCTCCTGCTTTTCCTGCTGTAGAGTAAGGCAGAAGAGCAGAGGAACTGATCCCAGCCCCACACCAAGGGCACACAGAGGCCAGATGTCAGCTCTCAGCTGGCCACTGCTGCCCTGAGGAAGAAAATAATTAAGACAGATGATTATTGCTGAGATAAAGCAGTCACCTCAAAGCTTGTTAGACCAATTGTTGCAGCCCAGCCCAGTGGGGATGAATGCTGAATCATAATTGTTTTTCACTTTCCCTCCTCTTTATCCATTTTTGTTGTAAATATTCCCCTGCTCATAGGGCTTCTAGCTCCCCTACATCCAGGACTCACTGACTCACAAAGTTAGGTGCCGTTAAGCAGCGGGCAGTTCAGGAACGCTCAGCAGACACGGGTGGGGAGCGGTGAAGCCGTGCGGTGTGCAGCTCGCCCTCCACACATGGCTGCTCAGCAAGGACAGCCGGGATGGGGTTTCCGCACAAAGCTCATGCACGGAGGCTTGGGACTGCTCGGAGTGCATGTACAGCCTGCAGCAGGATTGCTCTATTGCAGAATTTGTTTGTTTGCAACTTCTCTACCCAGCTGCTGTAAGACCCAAGCGTCTGAGCCCCGGTCCTGCTTGACAGACGACCAGACTGCCCACGCGAGGACCAAGTGGCTGAGGCAGAGGATGCTGGATGAGGCAGCAGGGCCCCTTGCCTTTCCCCTGGGGGGAAAAGCACCTGGAGCTGAGCTGGGACAGAGTCTGCTGTGAGCACTGCGAGGCTGCAGCCTGCTGACGGGGAGGGGGCTCCATCGGTCAGGTACCCCTGCACCACGTCCCTGCTCCTGTACCCAGCCCCTTCCCAATCCCGAGTTTTGTCACTGAATGGCCTCGCAGCAACCTTAGAGGGCCTGGAAACACGCTGTAGGTAACCACCAGGAATGTGCCCGTTTCACACAGCTGCTGGGGCTGCTCAGGTGGCCTCACAGGAAGGAGCCTCCTCCATCCCCGGGTGGTGCAATGCAATTAGGGCAGGTAATTGGCTTAGCCATCTGGTGCCTCCCCCAGTCGAGCTCAGCTCCATCACCTGGGCGGGGGCCCCATCAGGTGACGGTGGCTCCCAGGGCCTGGGCCCCCAGCAGCTGCCCTCGGGGTGTGCTGGGTGCTCTTCCAGCCACAGCAGATGCCCTGAGCATAATGCACTGCAGTGCAAACTCACAACAGCTGTGCCACGCTGCCGGCCGTGGGACGTGGAGAGGGGCATCCCCACTACAGCCCGGCACCTGCAGCTCAGTGGCAGCAAGACCATGCTGAAGCCGATGCGGAAATGCAGCTAACAGGATTACGGTTCAGGCAGGACCGGTATTAATGGCCTGCTTCCTCTGGGAGTTTCCTGGAGCTCTTTGCAGACAGGGCTCTCGCTCCAGGCCCACAGGCTGCAGCCTCCCCTCCCAGCCCTGCGCACCCCTCTGCATCTCTCCCATCTTTGCATCTCATGTCGCCAGCCACGTGCAGGGCTAGCACCTTGCCTCCCCTTGCAGTGGCAGCTGCAGATGAGCAGGGGGAGCAGCTCTTGCTGAGCTGCTGCTCCCATGGATGCTTCCAGCTCCCACAGACCCGTGGTGGTGGGATGAGGTGCCCCGCAGCCACCATGGTGGGGGCTTGTCCATCTTGCTGGGGCATTTTTTTGCTCCGGTCTCCTCCAGGATGCAGTTTGCATTTCTAAGTACCACTTTGGGTCACACCCAATTTGACTTTCTATGAGAAACTATACAAAAATAAATGTCAACTCTTTGAGTGAGTGGGAGGTGAGCCCCAGACAATGTGCTGGGGGCTGTCTAGATGTCACTAACACAAGCGAGGGAGTGAGGGATTTGTTTTTTGTTTGTTGTTGTTGTTTTTTGTGTTTGTTTTTTCCCCATGAATGGAACTCTGTTTCAAAACCACCTCAGGCAAGCAAGGAGCTGTCATTAGCGACAGCCCCCACCCCAGCACCAAAGCAGCCTCACTGCCAGGAGCCCCAGGGCTTCAGCTGCAGGATTTGTGCCACAACACCAGCCCTGCACGGGGCTGTCCCCTCATCGTGACTACGTGAACATCCTTCACCTGCTACAGCCCTGGGAGGCTGCTGGCAGAACCCACCAGTGTTTACCCCCGACTTTGCCATCCCTGCCCAGCCTGCTGCCTGTGCATCCCGCACCCCACCTGGCGCTACCCTTCTGTTCCCGCAGCGCCCTGTGCCATGGCCGCCGTGCTGACCGCCGCCGGCAGCAGCACGGAGCCACAGTGGGAGCACGGCCTCTGCACCCACAACGGCGTGGGTGGCAGCTGGCTGCTCCGCGAGGAGTCCCGGGGCCGGAGGAACTCCATCCCACCCGCTCAGGCGCCCACCGCCAGGCACATGCTGGCCTACCTGCCGCGGCCACCCACCGACACCAGCCGCTACGGCACCTTCCCCCAGAAGGTAGGGCTGCGCCCCCGTGGGGCTCCGTGCAGGTCCCCGCTGTCCTGCGTGCATGGCGGAGCTTCCCGGGCACGTGAGGCTCAGTGCCTAGAGCGTAGAGGATGAAGAGGGCGGTTTAATGTGGACTGCCCCTTTCCCCTTGCAGCCCGAAGGCCCAGCCACCCCTGTGCTCCCGGCAGATGACAGCCAACGGCAAGAGGCCACCAATGCTGCTGAGAAAAGGGCCCTAGTCCCAAATGATCTCCACCCACCCAACAGCACTGACATCCCCAGTGAGCCGGCTCTGCTCCAGGGACGAGCAGACTCAGAGGACATTGTGCCTGTCAGGCGCTGGCCCAGCACCTCCATCAGCACTGGCGACCTGCCTAAGCACCGCCACACGTCACGCCATGACCCGCTGCCCATGCCACGGGACGTCTCCTCCCACTGGTACCCGCGGCACACGCGCAGCGTGCCCAGCATCCCCAGCCCCCTGCAGAGCAAAACGCCCACCCGGAGCATCGTCTCCATCCCCTCTACAGAGAGGTTGCAGAACCGGCGCTGCAAGCTCATGGAGGATGAGCGGCTGCTCGGCCTGGCAAGCAAACAGCAGAGGCAGCGCTATGTCACCAAAGTAGGCAAGTGCCAGGTGAACCTGGGCAACATCCAGGAGAAGAAGAGGTTCCTCTCAGACATTTTCACCACTATCGTGGACCTCAAGTACCGCTGGTTCCTCTTCGTTTTCATGATGTGCTATATTGTCACCTGGGTTGTCTTTGGCACCATCTATTTCTTCGATGCATGGATAAGGGGTGACATCGACCACATCGGCGATCCAGAGTGGAAGGCGTGCATCGAGAATGTGGACAATTTCATATCTGCCTTACTCTTCTCTGTGGAAAGTCAGAGGACCATTGGCTACGGCTCCAGGATCGTGACAGCCAACTGTGCTGAGGGCGTCATCCTGCTCATGGCACAGTCCATCATTGGGTCCATGATTGATGCCCTTATGGTGGGCTGCATGTTTGTCAAGATCTCCAGGCCCAAGAAGCGTGCCCAGACCTTAATCTTCAGCAAAAACTGTGTCATCTCCCACCGAGATGAGAAGCTCTGTCTGATGTTCCGCATTGGGGACCTCCGGGAGAGCCACATGGTGGATGCAAAAATAAGAGCCAAACTGATCAAATCCAGACAGACCAAAGAAGGGGAGTTCATCCCCTTGGAGCAGTCAGAGCTGAACCTGGGCTACGACACAGGGGAGGACAGGTTGTTTCTGGTGGAGCCCCAGATCATCTGCCACGTCATCAACCAGCGCAGCCCCTTCTGGGACATGTCGGCGGAGTCGCTGAGGAGGGAGCAGTTTGAGATCATCATCATCCTCGAGGGCATTGTGGAGGCCACAGGTGAGTGACAGGGGTTAGGGTGGCTCTGTCCGGCCCCGCACAAAGTGGCTGCGGTTGGGAAGCCGGCCTGGCCGTGCTGTTTGCCCGGTGCCACAGCCACAGGTAGAGGTTAGGGGGAACCGGGCACAAGGGCTGGGGACCAGGGGGGATGTCTGCAGGTGGCGTGGTGCGGAGCCCATCTCCGGCACTCCTGGAGAGCCTGGGCCCTGCCTTCACACTCCCAGCTTCAATATGAGCCCATTGCTGCAGGCACGGAGACAGGGACGTGAACCCTGGGTGGCCCCGGGGGTCCCCGTGCCCAGTGCCTCCTGGGGCTGTGGGCCGGGTGGGGCCTTCTTGGGGGGGTGTCCGAGCCTCCCCCGGGCCGTGTCCCACAGGGATGACGTGCCAGGCCCGCACCTCGTACACCGAGGACGAGATCCTGTGGGGGTACCGCTTCGAGCCCTGCATGTGGCTGGAGAAGGGCGCCTTCCGCGTGGACTACAGCCGCTTCGAGCTCACCTTCGAGGTGCAGACCCCGGCGGCCAGCGCCAAGGAGATGCAGGAGCTGCAGGAGCTGCAGCGCCGGGACCGCGCAGGGGCCGGCCTGGGATGGGCCCCGCCGCCCGTCTGAGCGGCCCCGGGGCTGCGGCCGTCGGAGCCGGCAGCGGGGAGACCCCCACGGACCCCCCCGGAGCTCCCGACCCCCGTCGCCGTGAGGGCACCGCGGGAGCACGGCGAGGGGCGGCGGGGGCGCCAAGTGAACAAACAAACAAATAAATAAATTAATAACAACAAGCCGCCCCGAGGGCCGCGCGCCAGTGTGCTTCTTGACATATGCAAATGAGGTAATTAATATTCAGTATACAGATCCGCTCGGCTACGCCCCCGCGCACGCCGTTCCCCTCCTGCCCGCCAGGGGGCGCCACAGCCCCGCCCGCGCCGTTCCCCTCCTTCCCGCCAGGGGGCGCCACACTCCCGCCCGCGCCGTTCCCCGCCCGCCCGCCAGGGGGCGCCGCAGCCCCGCCGGCGCCGCTCCCCAGAGGCCGCCGCGCCCCGCCCCGGCGCGTGTCGATGACGTCAAACCGAGCGCGGCCAGTGACGCGCGCGGCGGGCGCTGGAGCGGGAGCGGCGGCCCCGGGCCCGTCCCGGCCCGCCCCGCATGGCGCGGCCATGACGGACCAGGAGAACAACAACAGCATCTCCGCCAACCCCCTCGCCGCGCGGCAGAAGCAGCAGCCGCGGCCGCTGGCAGGTCGGGGCCGGGGCGCGGCGGGGCCGGGCCGGGGGCGGCCGGTGAGGGGCCGGGAGGGGCCGGGCCGAGCCGGGAGGGGGCTGCGCGCTGCTGCCCGGGCCGCGCGGGGAGGGGCCGCGCATTGCCGCGCGGACGGGGCCGTTCGGACGCTCGCGGCGCGGCTCGGGGACAGCTCTGGAGCTCGGTTTCCCAGGCGAGGAGACCTCGGCCAGCCAGGATGACTCCGACAACAGCGTCTCTGAGAGCCTGGATGACTGCGACTACTCCGTGGCCGAGATCAGCCGCTCGTTCCGCTCCCAGCGGGAGCTGTGCGAGCAGCTCAACATCAACCACATGATCCAGAGGATCTTCCTCATCACCCTCGACAACAGTGAGTGCTTGCGCCGCGGGCCCAGCTTTCCGTGGCACACGTTGGACCGTCGCTGCCGTGGTTGGTTTTGTGAAGGCAGCTGTGGGGCCTCGAGGAAACGGGGTGCTGGTGTGCTCCCAGACCCTGGCAGGCTTCAAGCAGGGAGCTCTGCTCTGTGCCTGTGTTGGTGGGGAACAGCCTGGGAGAAAAGCTGGGTGGAGAGCATCTGGCCTGGAACCCTGCAGCTGGTTATCTCGTGTTCCCAAAGCCTTGAGCGGAGTTCTCGTGTTTGCTTTTGACTTGTAAGGATCAGAGAAAGCAATGTTACACAGCTGCTGAGAGACTATTTCTGCCGCTGTCTCCTAAAAACAATCCTGAGAGTCAGCGCTTCTCAGTGTCTTCAGCTGCATGGGGCCAGCAGAGGTAGCACTTGGCATTTCTGGGCTGGCCCAGGGTGGCCCCGCTGGCAGCAGCACGCTGAGAAGCTCGTGCTGCTTCTGCTAAGTGTGACCCCTCAAGGCAAGAATGTGAACACGGAAACTCTGTGGGAGCTTAGGCTCTCGTAGTAGCCCCAAACTGTTTTTTACTTGTGTTACCGGTGTAAGAGCGTGACTTGTGTGCTTGCAGAAGGAGGGCTGTTTTGATGAGTTCCCGAGTGGACCATGTCTTGAGCAGTGGTGTGAGAAGCCTCACAGAAACTTGTCAGATCTACACGAAACTGGATGGGAATGGTGGGGGGCGCAGTACTTCCCTGCAGTAGCTGGTAGCAGACAGCTCTGCCACGGGCAGGATCCTGCCTGTAGGTTTCAGTGCTTGCAGCTATGTTTTCTGCCAGCTTTGGGACAACAGATTATTTGTGTTTTCCTCAGGTGATCCTAGCATGAAAAGTGGAAATGGGATTCCAGCTCGTTGTGTGTATTTGGAAGAAATGGCTGCAGATCTGGATGACCAAGACTGGCTCGACATGGAAAATATCGAGCAGGTACGATGGCTGCATGTCTCCCTTCTCACACAGACTGATGACAGTCCAGACAGAAATAGCGTAGCTGCTGTGAGTGATGTGCTGATAGCTCCTGATGGAACTATTTCAAAATTCTAGTTGTGAGGGGGGAATTCAGTGTTTTATGTTTGAGGCAGGTTGTCCTGCAGCAATGGTGACGGGAAAGGAGAGCCTTTTATGTGCATTCTGTTTTAAAAAACAAAACTACATTTGTTTAGTTCTGTGTAGTTATCCTGACAGTTGACAACTTCCCAGTGATCAGCACAGTAAGGCTTTTAGATCTTCTGTTTACCTTGGGAACAGCAATTAGTTTTTCCTCACAAAGTGTATGCAATGCATCCGGAGTAAAGGCTGTCTGCCACAGCAGAGTGCGGAGCTGCCAGTCAGAGTTCCCTTAGAGCTGCCATCGCTCTTGAAGGTGATTAGAGAAATTTTGTTTAGCACGTCAGCGAGTCTGAGGATTCTCAGTCTGGTACTCTTACTTAATAAGGGTTGAAGAGGGCTCTTCTGGGCAGAAACGCTTTAGCCTAAGATGATAAGGGATTTATTTTAAGTGATTTTTTTCTCTCCTGGGACTGTTTCGCTTTCAACCTGTTTATGCTTGTGTCTAGGCACTGTTCACCCGCCTGCTGCTGCAGGAGCCTGGAAACCACCTGATTTACATGACGTCTGCCAGCACACAGAACCTCTCTGCAGATCGGGACGCGGGGGAGAAACAAATTCTACGCTACCTCTATGCCTGTTTCCAGAGGGCAAGAGAAGAGGTGGGTGGAAGTTTCTGAGAAAGGAGATAACTTTGTTATCCAAAAGCTGACGTTCTAGTGGTGAGAAGTGGATACGCGATCCCGGATCTGTCTTGTTGTTTCTGTGCAGATAACCAAGGTTCCAGAGAACTTGCTGCCCTTTGCTGTGCGCTGCCGAAATCTGACTGTGTCAAATGCTCACACTGTTCTTCTTACCCCAGAGATTTATGTCAACCAGAATGTGTATGAGCAGCTGGTGGACCTGATGCTGGAGGCACTGACAGGGGCACGTAAGTTTGACTAGACTTAATTGATGGCTTAGTGCTGTAAGGTTACCGTTAATGTTGTACAGCTTCTTAAAGAAAGATGCAGCTAGAACGAATTAAGTGCATTCAGCCCTCTGAATGTTTGCACTTTGCAGTCTGGGTGGTAGTGAGCTCTCCTGTCTCCATTGAGGAAGTGGCTGCAAAAGAGACTCTGAACTCTTGTCTCTAGGCAAGCCAAGGACATCTTGACATAGGTAAAGCCTGAGGGATGAGTACTGTGGCTTGAGTGAAGCTTTGGCTCCCTTGGTTGTTAAAAGGAAGGTGAAAGGGAGGGCTGTGCTTAGGTGGCAGGGTGTGCATACTCTGAGCTTGGGCTGCGCTGAGGATGTACTGTCTGTAACGGTCCCGTATCTCTTGCTAGATTTTGAAGACTTGACTGAGTTTCTTGAGGAGGTCATAGAAGCCTTAACAATGGATGAGGAGGTGCGGACGTTTGGGGAAGTCATGATTCCAGTGTTTGATATTTTACTGGGCAGGATCAAGGACTTGGACCTTTGTCAGATCCTGCTGTACACTTACCTGGATATGCTCCTCTACTTCACAAAGCAGAAAGATATAGCAAAGGTATGTGTCCTAGCCTTATGAAGAGCTAGTAACTTTTGTTTTATGCGGAAACCCCACAGGTTGCAATAGTATAATCCTGGTGTGTTCACAGAATGCTTCTCTAGCATCCCTCGAAGACGAGAGGTAGAAGAAGTCTGCATGTGACAGCAGGGTAGTAGATGGTAGTTATACAAAGAGACGCTTGTAACGTACCTGTAACTCTCTGCTCAGTGGCTGATGACCTTTCCCTTATTTATTTTTCAATGACAGGCTCGTTGCTTCTTGTGCTCTTTTCATTTTTAGAAATCTGTTATTGTTCGTGTAATTCTGATACCTGCGTTCCAGTTAGACTTGCGCGTACCCAAGATGATCTGCTCGGTCACTCGCAGATTCTGCTTACAGGGATGCATTTAGATGATCTAACCTGTTCGGTTCAAACCAAGAGTGCAGTGTAACAACTCGTGTGTACCATTAGTCCTCTTCATTTCTGATTGGCTCGCCTAAACCCACAGTTTTTTTTAGGGGGATTTTATATATATGTCAGCACGTTCATCTGTTCCCTAGGTATTTGCAGGCTATATTCAACCCAAGGATCCTAACAATGGACAAATGTATCAGAAGACTTTGTTAGGGGTCATTTTAAACATCTCCTGTTTGCTGAAGACTCCTGGTGTAGTGGAGAACCATGGCTACTTCTTGAATCCATCCCGATCCAGTCCACAAGAGATCAAGGTGCAGGAATCCAACATCCATCAGGTGGGGCTGAAGTGTAATGCTGCTGCTTCCCAACGTATTTTATTAGTCTCTGGGCTTGCGGGGTAAAGTGAAGATTTGATGTTGGTGCGGAGTTCTTCCGCTGGCTATGTGATAGCATGTCTTGATGGCTAAGCAAGTCACAGAACTGCCTTGGATTGTAGATTCTCCATCTGTAAAACGTAAATAGCTTTGTGTGCTTACTCAGATTGTAACTGAAGTCTTCGTATTGATCACGTGTTTCTACTGCGTAAGAGTGAGTCACGTGTTACCAAAGTAGTTTTCTGATTTTGGGAAAATGCTAGGGTACTTTTAGAACAGATACCGTTACCGTAGCTTAAGATGGTGTGTGGAGATAATTTAACTTAGATGTTGTAAGCACTGTGAAATATTTTTCAGTACCTGTCCTGTAACTGAAACATTGACTCACTAGCAGATAAAATGACAGGCAACACTCACTCTGTATTTGAAATTAAATAGCTTCCCTCCTGAGATCAGCAGTGCTGGGAGGATCTTAAAGATCATTTCAGAAGATGGAGTGAAGCGTCACAAATTAGAACATAAACACGGCTCTTGTTCTACAGGGAAGGATGCTCAGGTGCAGGAGTTTGTCCCAGAGAATGGGATTCCCAGCCATGCATTCTTTTAGGGTCATTGTTTCTGCCAAAAATGTGCAAAGAATTTTGCTTTTATTTCCTACTGAAACAACTTGCTCTTGACTATGCTTTTGAGCGTGCCCCTAATTACTCTTTCCTGGTGACCTGAGGATTTGGCCTTTTCATAACATGTCTGATGGGTGATGGATACAGGTGTCGTGACTTCAAAAAAAAAAATCTTTAAAAAATGTTCTTTGAAAATCCTGCCTTTTAAGAGTAGGATGCAGTCTGGACCTGTGACAGCTCCAGCATTAATGACAGGACAGGCAAAAGACGCCTTTCTAACAGCGACTCCTTCAAACATGCTCTGTTCCCTCTAACAGTTTATGGCCCAGTTCCATGAAAAGATCTACCAGATGCTCAAGAACCTGTTGCAGTTGTCTCCAGAAACAAAGCACAGGATTTTGTCCTGGCTGGGAAACTGTCTCCATGCTAATGCAGGCCGTACCAAAATTTGGGCTAATCAGATGCCAGAGATCTTCTTCCAGATGTATGCCTCAGATGCCTTCTTCCTGAACTTGGGAGCTGCACTCCTGAAGCTGTGTCAGCCCTTCTGCAAACCAAAATCTCCTAGGCTGCTAACCTTTAATCCTACTTACTGTGCCCTAAAGGAGCTGAATGAAGAGGAAAGGAGGAGTAAGAATGTACATATGAAAGGTATGCCCAAAACCTGTGGGAGTAAGTGAATTAGACAGGGGATCTCCTCAGTTCCCTACCTGTCCCAACAGTGCGCTCTGGCTGTAAAGGGAGAGAAATGAAGCACTAGAGGGGAGCGAAGGAAGAACTGAATACAAATAAAACACTGCCCAGCATCACGTCACCTGCAGTCATTTCATATCATCAGTGGGAGCCATCTTGAGCACTCTTTCCTTACCAGTGCTTCTGGGTAGAACTTAATGCAGAGATGTTTTTAATTCTAGGTTTAGAAAAAGAAACGTGTTTGATACCTGCTGTGACTGAGCAAGAGCCAGAGTTTGCAAACAGCTACAACCTGGTGACAGAAAACCTGGTCCTAACACAATATACCCTTCACTTAGGATTTCACAGGTAATGATTCCATGGCTGTATGAGCGTTCTTAAGGAGCTGACCTCTGAGAAGGTGTTAGATGTGCTACTAAGGCATGCGCTTTGCAAGAATAATATCTGATATTCAGAAATAACGTGAATGTTAAAGCTGCAGGTAAATGATTGTTCCCAGCACTATTTTGTATCCCTGTACAGTTACATAAATTTTTACTGAACACTCAAAGCTTAGAGTGAGACAGTCGAGTTGCCAAATGCCTTTCACAGTATGTTTTGACTGACCCTTGAGCATCGGGCTGACTCATATTTTAAAGAAATCTGTTCACTTGTGTTCAGTCAAAGCTGACAGGAGTCCATGTTATTTATAGCGTCTTTAACAGCCAAGTGCTGGACTGGCACGGCTCGCTCAGTTCTCATACCTTCTCTGAGAGAACAGGCCTGTGTCCTTTTGCTTATCTACTAGAGAGCATCTGGGTAGCAGGGTACCTGCCCAGTGTGAAGTATCTGAACTGGCCCACTAAATGGATTTTAATTGAAACAGAAATGCAAGGTAACTGGCTGTTTCCAGGAAACAGTTTTCTGGACACCAGAATGCGCTGTTTTTCTTAGTCTTCTGCAAATTGTTGCCTGGATACTGTGAGGTCACTGCTGATCCAAGCCTAGTCCCCTTCTGGTATATTATCTAAATATAGAAATAGATGAAAAAGTTATGCAAGTGGCTTGTTGCTGGGAAACTGAAAATGTCACCTCACAGGCATCTCCAAGGCTTACCCACTCCCTGACCTTGGTAATCTAACAAGGTTTGCAGCTGCGCAGTCTCATTATCTGCTCTGCTGAAGAGTGCTTCATAGGAGCCGCCGGTTTACCAGGCAGAGTGACAGACTTCTTTGGCTCCTCAGGAGGATATCTTACCCTCCCAAGCGGTGGCTTGCCTTTCTTCACGCACTTCCTGCTGCTGGCCCCCAAGCGGATTATCTGCAGGAAATAGTTTGAATTGAAAGTACACTTGCTGCGTTGCGGCCTCCCTGCTGCTCAGAGAGGGAAGCAGCACACCTGGTCAAGCTGGCAACATTTTGAAGTTTCGCACTGGCAGCTGCACAAAACATCTCTCACAGTGTGTGGTGACTTCTGTTTCACTTAGGCCGTCTGTACTAAACTTATTTGCATCTTGTCTGCTGTCTTCCTTGCTTTTTTTTTTTGCTAGGTTGCATGACCAGATGGTAAAGATAAACCAAAGCCTTCACCGCCTGCAAGTGGCTTGGCGAGAAGCTCAGCAGAGTTCTAGCCCTGCTGCTGACAGCCTCAGGGAGCAGTTTGAACGCCTGATGACCATCTATCTCTCCACAAAGACAGCGATGACAGAGCCACAGATGCTGCAGAACTGCCTGAATCTGCAGGTGTCCATGGCAGTTCTACTGGTGCAGTTGGCGATAGGAAACCAAGGGACTGAGCCTCTAGAGCTGACGTTCCCATTGCCAGGGGTGGAAAATAGTGCGTTGGCCTACGTACCAGGTGAAACCACGTTTCCTGCTGCTTTGTGGCTGCTGTACATGAGGGTCTGAATCTAAAGTAACTTAAGTAGTGCTCTGTTTGCATGGCCTTATTCCTGGAGATGTTCAAAGCACCTGGATTTCCCCTTAATTTAGCTATGTGAAAGGCATTCTCCCTTTGGAAGAAAGGGTTAGAGAACATGTAAGGAAGTGTAGTGAAGGTCAGCTACAAAACGTCAAAGTCCTGCTCACTGCTGAGTTGCCAAGTTTGGCCAAATGGGACATTGATTTACTATTTTCCATGTGCATGAAAGTCTGTTGTCAGGAGATGCTCTTCTCTTGAGCAGTGTGTAACATCAACAGGTAGCTGCTGGGTGTTACCGATAGGTGAAGTGAATCCAGTGCATAACAAGATTCATCAGGCTGAGTATTCTTTGTGATTGTTGTGTTCTGATAGAACTACTTAGTTCTAGAAACTTTAATCAGAATCAGGGAGGTAAGCTAAGGAAGGCCAAAAAGCAGGCTGTGAGCTGCACAAGAACGAATTAATATACGGTCTCTGTTCACAGAATTCTTCGCAGATAACTTGGGCGACTTCTTCATTTTCCTGCGACGCTTTGCTGATGACATTTTGGAGACTTCTGCCGATTCTCTGGAACATATCCTTCACTTTGTTACTGTTTTCATGGGTGATGTGGAGAGGTAGGTACAGCTCCAGTTGTAAGCCCTTTATGCTTTTCTGCAGAGCTCCTGGGTAGAACCTAGGAAGTGGAAATTATTAGAGATGTCTTGAGATTTAGTGTATGCATATGTGATTCGCTTTACCTCATTGAAAAAAAATCAATTCTGTTCATAGGAGTCACAAGAAACTTCCTGAGGGACTTGGGTTTCACATGAGGCACAAGTAGGATTGCGTCTAAAACCTCGGGTTGTCATACTGCGCCGGAGCTTAGGCAGGTAGACCTAGGTACCAGTGAACACTAAGGGAGGAAAGTGAGGAGCAGGTGGAGATTTCACTGACTAGGGAGCTTTCTGTTTGTATGCTGTTCCCACTAATCTGAGCTGGCCCTGGAAGATCTAAGTTGTAGTTCATCTTGGCAGTAACCCCCAGCCTGACCTTGGGCAGGCTGTACAGCTTCTGCCCCACTGGTGCAGTAGAGAATTATGCCTTCACCTTGCTCAGTGCCCAGTCATGCACTGAAAGCATGCTCAGCAGGCGAGGGACTTTGGACTTCCAGAATAAATAGGAAACAAGGCATTGGACAGTAAGTACAAAGATGGGCTGACGAGTCATGTTTGCTCAGGGAAGCTACGGCTGACAAGCAAGCATGGCTTACCAACAGTACACCCTGCCAGAATTCTGTTCTGTGAGGCATGGAAGCAACAGCTTCGATATTTCCCATACCTGTTCCCCTTTCTGTCTGAGATTTAATTATGGCTGCTGACTGGCTGCATTCTCCCTGTGGCTCTGGGCAGCTCAATGCCAGCATCAGTTTTACAAATAGTGTGCAACAACTGGCTGCTCTTGTATGGATGGGCACAGCTCCTGGAGCATTTTGTGTACAGTTAAGTCCCCCCTGCGGCCCTCATACCATGCTGAATTTGCATTTTTTTTCTCTTGCAGAATGAAAAATCCTCATCTGCGAGCCAAGCTGGCAGAAGTGCTGGAAGCTGTGATGCCTCATTTAGATCAGGTCCAAAATCCACTCGTCTCCAGTGTGTTTCATCGCAAACGAGTGTTCTGCTCTTACCAGAATGCTGCCCATCTTGCTGAGGCACTTATTAAAGTCTTTGTGGATATTGAGTTTACTGGTAGGTGTGAAAGGGGAAGAGGTGTCTACCTTCTGTAAAATCTGTAGCGGGATGTCTTTTGGGTTGTGAAGTACTTCAGTAAAAACAGATGAGTCTTTATGTTGTGTCAAATTGCTCAATTATTTTAGAAAGCATTCCAGCAAAGCACTGGTCTTTCCAAAGTTCTGACTTGTGGGGGGCTACAGAGCTAAAAAGGGTAACCCTCAGAGCACAAGTTTTTCAGCAAAGTAACACTTAAAATTACCCATCCTCATACACGACGTGGGATCTGTTGTGCTGCTTTGAAATCAGTGTCAGATCTGACTTCTGAAGGAGCTGGTTTTATAATCCTGTGAGAGCAAGAGGAAAAGCACGCTGTTAGAGGAAGTGCATATATAGTGTGCATGCAACTGGGACTTTCTGCTCTTTGAAATGGGAGACTTGCTCAAGAGAAGCTGCCCTTCTCACCTGTCCACAGGCATAGGGGCTGCTGCTGTAACGCTGGCCTCCTGCTTGGGATGCTGCCAAGCACGCTCAGTATCCATTGGCACTGCATCCTGCTATTATAAAAGTATCTTGATGGCTACTGAGGTGATCTTTTTTTAAAAATAAAAAATAAAAAAAAAGCCCCAGCAGCTGCACATCTCCCCTGGCTGTTGTTCCACAGGACTTGCTTGCCATGCTCTGTGGATGCGTAGTGCTAGTGTGGTCACGGCAGCGGTCACATTCACTAGAAGCTGCTGAACTTTTTTGTTGAGGAAGCAACAATGAAAATTGTGCTCTGACTGCTTGCTGGCTGTTGACGCATTCAGCGCCCCAGCTGCGTGCACTGGGAGCTCAGTGTTATGGCTTTCTGAAGAAAATGCAGCCTGCTCCCACACAGTGCTAAACAGACATTGAAAAGGCACTTAAAATCCTTCTCTGTGCCCACAGCCAATTAGCAATGCTCTTCTGCTTGTGTCTAGGTGACCCACATCAGTTTGAACAGAAATTTAATTACCGACGTCCCATGTACCCCATCCTGAGATACATGTGGGGCACAGATTCATACCGACAGAGCATAAAGGTAAGGCTAGAGGCATACATGTAAGCATGCGTATCTAGCTCTTAATGCAGTATGTGGATTTGTATCCTGCAGTTCGGAGTGTGCCAGAGCGTTAACTGTTTTGTTGTTGTTTGCAGGCTTTGGCTGATTATGCCTCAGAGAACCTAGAGGCAATGAATCCCCCTCTGTTCTTGCGCTTCCTTAATTTGCTCATGAATGATGCCATTTTCCTGTTGGATGAAGCCATACAGGTAGGGTTTACTACGTGTGCTGCAGGCATCACGTAGGAATCAGTTCTCACTCACTTGAAGATGGCTCATGACAATATTGACTCTATCTCTAGAACAGTATTCATGTACTCAATTCTTTGGATGAATCCTTGCAGCAGACGCTTGCTAGGAAATGCAGCTGAGCCAGTTCATAATCTTCAAAGCATCAAGGCTGGTGTTGCAAATGCCTTGGAAGAAGGGGTTACAGCAGCAAGTATGATGGCGAGGGTCTGGGACAGTGCACACAGGGCACTTTATTCCTTTCCTCTTCATCTTGGGAGGCAGGTCAATAAGAGCTTTTTTTTTCCAAATTGAGAAGCAAATGCTAGCAGAGTTGGAAGGAAATATGCCTGTTGCTAATCTGGATGCAGCCAGGCTTTAAACAAGTTCTGCAGTTTGTGATTATCAAATCCTCTTGGCCTTTCCACAGGTGGTGTATCCTAATAAAGGCCTTTTGTTTCTAGGCAGTTTTCCTTTGGGTTTACAGGGCAAGTTGCAGCTGAATTTGTGTCCCTGGTGTGTGGTTACTGTCTTACCACACCTTTGGTGGCTGCTTGTTGCTACTAGAAAGGGCTTTTGTGTGGAGCTTTTACCTGTGGCAGAACAGACAGTCTGGCGGCTGTCAGATCAGGCAGGTGATATGGGTATTACGCATGTGGCTCTGAACATTTTTGAACCTCCTCTCGTCTGTCAAAATGAACGTTCAGAGTTTTGTTAAAGGTATGCAGTTGTGACCCTTTCCAAATACTCTGTACCTTTTTCTTCCTGAATGGGCCCCCGTCAGAGTGGGAAGGGTGGTATCTGAGGTCTTGCCATTAAGTTTCACAGGACGGTGAGAACACAAAAGCATTATAACACAAGTGAACTGTTATTTATAGCTTCCTAGAGTTTTGGAATCTTAATTAACTCATGGTATTCCAGTCTTGAAAAATACACTTTGTTTTTTCTGCCTCTGTCTCACCTGAGATAAGGCAGATCAGCAGTGGGACTTGTTGCTTTCTGTTCACAGTACCTAGGTGCGTTGAACTGGACTTAGCCATAGGAAAGCATGTGAGGTTATACTGATTTGCCAGAGGAGCTGGTCTGGAAAGTGGATGCTCTTGGGCATTGAGGGAGCAGTCTGGGTTAGCTTCTGTTAGCTTCTGTAGCCTGTTTACCGAGGCTGCTGTAGGAGACATCTTACTTGTTTCTCTAACAAGCACGTGCCTCTTCTGTGTCCCGAGGTGATTGCCTGGCTGAAGGGAAAGCATTCTACTTAATAAAGCTGTGTTCTCAGACTGCTGCTCCTATGCTCTTCCCTGCTGTCTTTACAGTACCTCAGTAAGATTAAAGTTCAGCAGATAGAGAAGGACCGTGGTGAGTGGGACAGCCTGTCCCAGGAGGCTCGTCGGGAGAAGGAGTCAAGCCTGCAGATGTTTGGTCAGCTGGCTCGCTTCCATAACATCATGTCCAATGAAACCATCGGTACTCTGGCCTTCCTAACCTCAGGTAGGGAGAGCAAATCCTGTCCACTGGGACCTGCAGAACAGCATTGCCTGGGAATCGGGGGGCCTAATTCAATTTAAGGATTGTCAGAGAGGGACTGGATTATTGTGAAGCTCAGGGAACTATTGGTTTCTGTTCCAGAAATTAAGTCCCTGTTTGTGCATCCTTTTCTTGCTGAGCGCATCATCTCCATGCTAAACTATTTTCTGCAACACCTGGTTGGCCCTAAAATGGGAGCTTTGAAAGTCAAGGATTTCAGCGAGTTTGACTTCAAGCCTCAACAGCTAGTTTCTGACATCTGTACGATCTACCTGAACCTTGGGTACGTGACAAGGGAGAGCTGGAGGTGGGATGTCAGGAGGTGCTTGTGGAGAATGACAGCCTTCGGGTACTTGGACTTGAGACTGTTATGAGCGTAAACAGGATTTTGTCTTCTGTTGGACCCCAATGCTTGGAATGAAGTGGAAATCTAATTTGGCCTAAAGTGGGACTTGCTGTGACATGCACACCAATGTTTGCACTGGCATGAGAACTGTAGCTGGAGTCAGGTGAACATCGGGAGCAGCAGAGCTCTGTAGCCTCCTTTGCCACAAGGTGGGAGTGTTTTCCAGCAAGAACTACGTAAACAGAGGTCCTTTACAGACCTTTCAGAAGTGCAGTGTGCTCGTTAGTAATAACTTCTAAGTTACACGGGGAAGTCAGCTGCAACCTGGTAGGAATGGAAGTTGAGTATCATAGCAGTTAAATTTGTAAATTGGGTCTCTGGAGAAGACCTAGGAAAACTGCTTGCTTACAGTCAAGCTTTTATCTAGTTTTCATGTCTCTTGAGTTCCTTGCTGTCACAGTGCAGCTGTTGTGGGGACTCTGTTTTGCAGCCCGATAAGTAAGAATTCTTAAACTCTTGTTCTTGTTTACCTTGTGGTTCAGGGATGAAGAAAACTTCTGTGCCACTGTACCCAAGGATGGACGTTCCTATTCACCAACGCTCTTTGCCCAGACTGTAAGGGTTCTGAAGAAAATCAATAAGCCTGGCAATATGATAGTGGCTTTCAGTAACCTGGCTGAGAGGATCAAGGTGAGAAGTGGAGTGAATAAAAAAAAAACAAAAAGAAGAAATGCAGTTGGCATCCTTTTACATCTATTTGTCACTGCATCTTTTCTGTGAAGCTGTAGTTCTGGGAAATGGTGCTTGATATGAGGCACCAGGTTGGGCAGCTGAGAAGGCTCCTTCCTGGTATGCACCTGTAAACGTTTCAGACAATTCAAGAACTGGATGCTACAGAGGTATAAGCATGCAGGGTGAAAAACGAAATGTGTGGCTTATGGCAAGGCCTGGGCTTCCTGACTACCAGTGTGTTAATTTCCAGTAGAAAATAAGTGAAAAACCATTCTCTCAGACCTGATCTACATTTTTGCATGTTTCAAGTGACCCTGTTCAGTAGCCATTGCCTTGACCAGCTGTGATGTTTTTACGTTCCACTGAGGCTTTTTTTCAGTCATGGTGATGCCTCACTAGTAGTTAGGAGCAAACCTGTTTTTAAACAGAGTGGAACAGCTCTGAGAAATCTTGTATTTTAAAAGCTCTGTATGCTTGCCAGTCTCTTGCAGACCGTCAGCAGCAAGAAGAGGAGACATACGCAGATGCCTGTGATGAGTTCCTGGATCCTATCATGAGCACTCTGATGTCTGACCCAGTAATACTGCCATCATCCCGTGTCACCGTGGATAGGTCAACCATAGCCCGGCACCTGCTCAGGTATGACACACAGGGTTACCTGCGTCCTTGGTTCAGGTTAAGCTTCCTTTGTCACTGACTGTTCTTTATGTGCCAGTGACTTGTGCTTTTCCAAGTTGGAAGCTTGGGATGGGGTGGGTGCACGTCTACGGTCTCCCTCACTCCCCAGTTTTCCAGTTTGCTGTGAAGTCCAGGGCTTTAATGATACTGTATTTAGAATCACCTGTAAGCTGGTCTCAATTGTGGCTTTTCTGAAGTAAATTCCAGACACGATTAACAGTGTTTCATGTGTTTGTTCTGACTTTAGCCCAGAGATGGAAGTACAGAATAGATTATGCACCTGCTGCCTTTAGTGAGGGACAGTTTGGTTAATGGATGCAGATATTTATACATCGCTCTTGTCTGGATTTTTCACTAAATATATCTAAAGTTTTGGTTTACAATTAAATAGGAAGGAGCGCCTTTTATTGCCTAAAGCTGTAAAAGATTTCAGTGTTTTGTAGGAGATGATGATGTGCTGACCTTGTTGAACATGATGTGGTTTGTTTACTTTCTTGGAACATGTCCCATGCTCCTTGTTCCTCCTTCCTGTCCTGGGCCCTACAAATGAAGTGGCCTGTGTGCATCTGCAGCTAATACTTCTGGGGGATATATCACTTACCTGTTGTTATCCAGCAACGCCTGGTCTTGGTGTTGGCTGATGAAGTTCATTTAATAGCAGGAAGATCGTGCCAGTCTTCCTAGCCTTACTACTTCTGTTCTAGCAAGGAGACGGTCAAAGTAATCTCCTCACTGCTCTTTTCCAGTGATCAGACGGATCCTTTTAATCGGAGCCCCCTCACTATGGACCAGATTAGACCAAACACGGAGCTGAAAGAAAAGATCCAGCAATGGCTTGCAGAGAGGAAAAAGCAGAAGGAGGACTTGGAGGACACACTGAATTGAGAACAAAGTTCTACATCCCCAGACGTGCAATCGCTGGCAAGACAAATGTCTTGTAAGGGTGGTGGTGGGTGCTCCAGAGCATCTGTGAAACTTGCCACCTGAATGAAGAATGCATCCAGTGCATTGCACCACATCTGGAATCTCTCCTAGTACCTTCCCTTTTATCCCTTATTCTGTCTTTCCTTTCAAGACTTACTGTTTAATACTAAGAATTTCCACTGCACTACAGCTTCCTAGCCTCTGCATCTTGGGAAGATTCAGCCTCTTCTGCTTGTCCTGGTGTCCTGGCCCTGTATTAATTGCTATTTGTGTTGGTTGTTTCTAACGGCCATATTACCTTTCCTTTGCTACCCCACCCTCTCTTCTGTTGCTGTTGACTCCCAAGTTGGTTAGACTCTGTAGCCATGGTTAATGTGAAAAGGAGGCCGTTGCATCTGCAGCAGCTCTCAAGTGTAGGTGTCGGAAAGGACCAAAACGGACAGTTCTGCGGATCTGTACAGGCCCACTGTGCCAGGCTTTCTTCTTCGAATGATACGTGGGAAGAGGGGTGATGAAATGCAATACTTTGCTTACAGCTGCCTCTGAAGGCCTGGTAGCTCACGGAGCGCCGTCAGCGGGAGAGGGGCAGCGCCGCGGTTTTGGATGCGGGGAGGGGGGCGAGGAGGCCGGGGCTCTTTCCCGCCGCTGGATGCGAGCGGCCGCCGGCTCAGAGCGGTGCAGGGGCCGCGCTCCCCCCGCCGGCTGCGTGCGTGACCCGAGGCGCGCCGCGACCCCCTCGGGCCGCCCCTCGCCCCTTCTCCCCGGGACCGAGACGGGGCCGGGCCGGGCCCCGCCGCGGTCTCGAACCCGGGTCCCCGGGACGCGCCGCGCCCG
>CM021788.1:7154879-7209877 GCA_011076525.1 Nettapus auritus
GGGGGCTCCGCCCGCCGGGCGCGCCCCGGCCTCCCACGGGAGCGGACGGAGCCGGGGCGGAGAGGCGAGGCGGCGGCGGCCGGCCCCTCCCGGGAGCCCCGCGGCCGCTGCGGGTCCTCCCCGCGCTCCTCCTCGCCGCCCCCGGCCGCAGCTGGCGGCGGAGCCGGGCTCGGGGAGGGCGGCTCGGCCGCGAGAAGGGGCTGCGCGCGTCGCGGTGGTGCGCTGGGTTTTGTTTTCCTTTCTCGTTTTCCGAGCTGTTCTTCCTGCCTTCGTTCTGTAAGTCTTTCTGAGGCAGCCAGAGCAAGAGTAACAACAGCCCAGCTATTGACAGAGCAGGGAAGACATGATGGGGCTGTGTTACTACGTGCTGCGGCGTTCCTTGCCCGTGCTGCTTGTTTTGCATCGCTTGCTAGCCGTGTCCTTGCTCTGTCAAAAGGATTCTCCGGTTCCTTTGTAATAGGAAAGGGATTTTGGTTTTGAAAGGCTCGTTTCTGTCTCTGCTTTAAAGGCAGACTGTCAGGTGCAGAGTGTTCAAGTCTGTGTTTCGTGTATCTGTTGCCCTTTTAAAATGCAGTTGTTTTGCTTTTTCATTGCTGAGAATATTGGAGGTTACTGAAGCACATACAAGAGCGTGGTTTACTTCGGGGCTTGTTTCGGTGGGTTTTGGCAGGTAACGCGAGGTGGAGCTCAGCTGAGCTACAGCAGCTCTGAGCTGCAGAGTTCCTGGTCCAGCAGCGGCGATGCTCAGGGGCTGGATGTACAAACTCAGAGCTGATCTGGAAGTGCTGCTAACCTAACAAGCACAGCGATCGTAGCTTTAATTCAGACTGCCTGCAAGCATCCGTGGCATTTAATACAAACGCCTTAAAGGTGGTTGTTTGCTATATTTGTAAGCTTCTCTGCTTATGACAAACCCGGTTGAACAGAATTTACTGTGTCCATTGGAAAGAAGTTAGTGTCTCCTGAGCGTTAGTTCGGTGACAACAATGACCGAAATCTGGCTAACCCATCTGGCCACGGAGTTAACAACTTGAAAAGGTTGATTTTTATTTTTATTTTTACAGGGGGGGGGGTCAGCCACCTGTTGTGTTTCTTTTCTCTCTTTTTTTCTAGATGACACTGGATTGTTACTATTTTGTTGTTGTTACTCCCGTTGCGTTTGCTTTACAATATACCTTTGCGTCTCCGAAGTCTGAGGCATCTTTGAAAGATCTATGTCAGACTTGCTTTTGGGGTGTCTTTGCTTCTAAATATCTTAAATGCATTCTTGGCACCGGCAGCTAATGAAGTAAACGTCTCTTGGATCTGAAGATCTTTTTCAGGTTTTCTATTTAGCTATTAAAACCTGTCAAATGTTACGTACAGTGGAAAATAAAATCTGTGGCTTCTCGTCTGTAGGCTGGTACTCATCTCAGCTCTCGTGAGCAGGGAAGACGTAGGCCCAGCGTTCCTCTTCCCGCTGTGAAGTTGCAGTTTCCTCGTGTTCCCACAGACCAGGAGCAGGTGCTCTTGAGCACTGGGGTGTCTTACCGCTAGGTTTGTTTAGTTGGGTCATTTTTCTCACTGCTGATACAAAAATGTTTCTTCTCTGACGCTCTAGAAACAAAGTATTTAGCTAAGTGGTAGGAGCAGGGGACGTGCACAGAGCTGTTGTGCATCTAGGGGCCAAGTGTGCGGGCGCCTCCTGCAGTCTCTGAGGAGAGAGCGGCTGCGTGTTTGGGTTGAGATGGCGAAGGTCCGGTGCCTGCGTGGTCCCTGGCTTTGGGCACAGCTGGCTCCTCACAGGGCACTTCCAGCAGTTCCCTGCTTACGGCCGCTTGTTGCGTCCGTTCGGGAGCTGCCCAACGGCTGCGCCTCCGCGAGGTGAGGGTGTTCCCTGACCCACACCCGAACGCTCTTCGTCAGAGGTCGCGTTCTGCATCGGGAATGAAGTCCTGATCAATTATTTGAGTTCGGTAATTCACAGGAGCCAAAGTAACGTGGAAGGAGCCGTGCTGTATGTTACACCTATCTTCTGTCACCTTTTGGGGAGGTTTTTTCTGAGTGGCAAGTTGCGTCCTGGACCTGCGTGTCTGCTGAAATCGTGCGTTAACAGAGAAAGTTGAGGTGACGTAACAAAGAAGTAGAAGTCGAGCAAGTATTTTACTCGGTCTTCTCTTGTCTCCTTGGACGATTTGTAGAATGTAGTGGACTTTATTTCTAAGGTAGAAGTACCTGAATTCGGGGATGTCACTGCGTATCCCCCAGATTTTTGATGATTTTTTACTTCTGTTTTAGTTCAGTTTTTCACTGAGTTATCTTGAAACCAGCTAGCTTTGAGGGAGCGACGTTGTGGTATTCGACTTTGGCATAGCAGGAGTTGGCTGGGGGGATTTCTTGCTTAGTTAAACTACAACTGGTTGAGAAGAGGGGCATTCGTAGCGTTATCCTTCTGCGTGATGGGAACGACACCTAAGTAGTAAGGGGAGTTTGGTGGTGTTTTCTTGACCTGTCGCGCAGAACTTGTGCCGAGGGAAGTTCGTGTGGTCGTCTGTCTGGCGCGTCTCATTTCAGAGCTCCCTCCCCATCCCGGAAGTCTCATCGAAGCTTTGGGTCGGAGACGCTGCCGGTGTCAGGCGTGCAGTGACGCTTCCTTCCTAAACCCGCGGCGGTTCAAAAGCCAGCGCTGAGCCGCAGCGCCTGGAGCCACGCGACAGTGCTGACGGCGTTCCCGGGAGCGCCGCTGCGGTTACACACGGACCGCAGTCTCTTATGAAGTAAACGCTGGTCCTGGACGTGCGCTGCTGGCTGCCTTGTTTTGAAATCGCACCGGTTCCACGTGTTGGGAGGAGTGGCTTCTGCCTCCCTGCCTGGGTTACGCCGGAGCTGAGAGTACGGATGAGTTATTTTTCATGTGGGCATTAAAATTCTGTCTGCCTCGAAAAGATGAGTTTGCTGTTGTTGAAGCTATTTGTGTGTGTGGATAGGTGCAACAGCCAAGCGCCGCTGGGTGTGCAGCAGTATCCTCCTGCCTCGGGGTGTGTCTGGGCAGCGTGCTGAGCTGCGTCTGCTCTTATTTAACACCAAGCTCGAGAATTCCTTCCTCCTCTCGGTTGTCCAAGTTCAGCTGAAGCGCTGCTTTCGGAATGTTCATTGTGGAACCAAGAGAGAGGAAGGGATGCAGCTTGCCGAAAGCGGCGCGTTGCCAGCACTGCTAGACGTGCTCCGGGAGGCTTTGGTCTCTCTTGTGCCTCGCTGAGTGTAAGTTCGATGTTTCTAGGCAGTAGTCTGTCTGCCCCTCGGTGGTGGTGGTGGTACTGGAAGCTCGCTGCAAGCAACACGAGAGCATTGCTCAGGTGCTCTGAAACGCGTTCCTGTTGTGACACTGGAAATCGGAATTGTTCGCGTGGAGCATTGGGCGCGTGGAGCCTGAGCCGATGGAGCCCTGGCTGTGGAAGGCGCGGCCTGCCCGTGTTCCGTGAGAGGGCTGCTCTGTTAGTCCTCTCTGCTGCTTGCAGCTCTGGCTAAACAGCAAGAGACCGGCTGTGTCGTTACCCCCTAACTCTGGATATTCGTAGTTCCCTCCTAGCGCGCAGCACTGCTCCGTGCGCTGCCTAGCGCTGTTACAGCAGGTGCTCGGCGCTCGAGCTCTTTGTGCTTCCTGAATCATCGGGGGACGGGGAGCTGCTGTTCCGCTGGGGGCTGCGGTGTCGGAGGTTGCTGCTGAGGGTACCGCTGCCCACCAGAGGCACGGAGCGCGGCACGGCTCTTCCTTGTGCTAGGCTGGGAGCTGTGGGGAGGTGCCGCAGCCCAGCGTTTTAGCTCGCGTTCGGGACGCGATGAGAGGCGGCTGGGCCCTCAGCCTCGCAAGTGCATAGCGCTAAACCCAAGTGCTGTGCTGCCTGGTAATGGCACTGCACCGGCATCGCTGGTGAAGCCTCTCCCCGAGTTCCCAGAGGGTTCCGCCTCTGACCGAAGCTCCGAGTGCCCCCAGTCCCGGGGCTGCCGTCTGGGGACCCGCGAGGACGCTCGTTCCCCCCCAGCAGGCGGCCGCTGTGCTGGGGTTACCGAGCAGGCTTCTGGGCAGTCTCCTAACACCAGCTCGTCTCTTTCCAAGAAGCTGAGGTGCTGCGTAACCGGGGCCAAAATCAGAAGGGTGAATAGGACGAGAAGGGAAGCATTGTTCAGGTACCTGTTTCGAAAGCAGATGAACCTCTGTGAGAGCTGTTTGGCTCAGCTGCTCTGCTGTACGCAGAGTTTTGGTGAGGGTCCTCTGCGGTGTCACGAGTCCAGTGCTTTGGGTCAGGCTGTTGGTCGGACGGATCGGGACAGCTTGGCGTCTGGGGCTGGACTTTCCCCAGAGACCTTTAATCAGAAATTCTTTGGAAAGTAATTTCACTCAAGAGTGTTGTGGTAGATCGTGTTCAGGCAGAGATTTGCTTGGGAGTTTCCTGTTCTTGCAGTAGCTAGATGACTTCAAGAGAAGCCTTTGCTCGTCTGCTTGCACCTTTGAGGTTTGGACTGGTCGGGGTCCCTCTGTTTGAGCGGGGATGGACGTGGGAGCTCTGCTGAGCGCCAGATCGCCCCTGCCTGCTCAGCCAGCTTTCGTGCCTTGCCCAGGAGGCGAGCCTTCCCTCCTGCCTTTGCTTATAATCCCAGCGACCTTTTTGTGTTGCGTTATTCTTTCTCAGGTAAATGAGGTCGTGCTCTAAACCACGGTGGTTTTTAATCACTCTCCATCTGTCACGCTTTGTAGCGACTTCTGAAAAACCGGAGTGCCCGTTCCTGCTGCGTTTGCCTCAGAATCGAATGTTGACTCCCGACTGCCTGACCGGTGCCTTAGCCTTGCAAATGCGCGCTGGCGTTTCGTGGCCGTCTCAATCACTTCTCGTGCACAGTTACAAGGCCATCGTCCTAGGCCGTGAGAATTGCTGTACTGAGGTCAGCGATGCAGGCAGGAACATCGCGGAACAGACCCGAATGACGTACAGGTCTTGCTCCTTCTGTCTGTCTATGGAGCCAAAGGAGTTTATTTTTTTATCTATCTATTTATCTGTCTGTCACCTCACCAGTGGAACTGCAGGCTTGTTTTCCGTCCTGAGGTTTAACTGCTGGTAGTCAACACCTCTGCAACTTTGTTATCGCGAGGTTATTTTTAATTGCAAGCTTGTAAAAGTTTTGTGTGACTGAGGTAGTGACAAACTTCCTTCCCTGAGCATGTCAGGGCTCTGGTGCCACCACCCAGATCTGGCTTTTGCTCATCTTCTTCATTTATTTCTTTTTTCCACATTTTGTTAGGAAGAAAGCTCAACTTACACAGCCGCGTTTACTGGTGTTGCTAGTTTTCATGGAGGACAGGCTTCGATGAGACCTAAGACAGACTTTTCCCCGTGCTTTTAGCGTACAGAAACCTGCAGCAGAGGGGCTGCTTTCAGTGCTCCTTAACAGGCAGGGTCACACGTCTTCCTTCAAGCTGGTTTTATACGAAGTCTTTTCCACGTTTCAGTAGCGTGTTGTGTGTGATCATAAAGTGGTTTTTAGTGTTCCTTAAAAGCTGCAAGTTTTAAGTGTCTGGAGGCTGCGGTTAGTGTTAGAGGCATCTTTGCCTTCGCTGCCTGAGGTTTGCAGTAGCCGATGTAGCAAATGTCACACGCGTGGGGGTCAAGTGCCACTAACTGGTTTTGGGGTGAGGTATTCCTTTAATCTAAGTTAAACTTGCCTCTCTCAGCAGGGATAGGCTCTAAGTCGGTCTTGCAAAGAAGTCTTTGCATCTGCTACTATTCCAGGGGAAAAGACATATATATATACGTGTATTTATTGTATTGTATGTCTTACATGGTCTGTTGGAAATGTGATTAGAGCATATCTTCTGCCTTTGCTGACTAGGTGGGACTTGCAGAGTCAGGGTCTGTTTCCGTGCGGTGAGCGTTCCCCCCGCAGCTGCGAGCTCCCCGTTGTTCAGCACCGTTCCTGTGCGGCGTCGGGGGGTGTTTAACTGGAGCTGAGAGACTTCAGACTGAATTGTTCTATGGAAAGAAACCATTGCTATCTTTTCCACCAAGTGGTCTATAGGATTGATGGTTACTGCTAGCCTTCCTCTCAGCAAGGAGATTCGTTTTTTTAATTCAGTTTAGCTCAGCAGTCCCCCTGTGAAGAGCACTCCGCTCCACAGCCTGTAGCTGTCTGCTTGTTCCTCGTGCATCCTCCCTGGCTCGAACGTGTGTCTTCCTTAGTCCTTGAGGAGGCAGGTCAGATCTCAGGTGAACAGGGTGCAAACAGATAAAATACGGAGCGGGTCGGAGGTGTACAGCGGGTGCTGCTGGCTGGGGCTGGGAGCGGGTGATGTAGCAGCGGTGATGGCGTGAACTTGCTGACAGAAAGAGCGCTACAGACAGCATGGAGCATTGCTTTTGTAATCTGTTGAAAAGCAGGAGGACAAGGAAGAAATAACATAAAGATTTCATAGTGGGAGCCACAGATAATTTAACAGATGTCAGAGGAAGAACAGGAGGGAGATGAAACCCATTGCAGGTTCAGGAATGGGATGCCGGTGGCTGAACTCCGAAGGGAGAGTAGCGTGGCATGGAGAGCAGGGACTGAATCGGGATTTCAGGGATCTGCAGCTTGGTTTCCTCTCGGCCTTCTCTGTCTCAGCGTTGAGAACGCTCCAGCCCGATGCGTCTCAGCAAGCAGCATCCCCTTCTGGTGCCAGGGCCCCTTCCCGCAGCAGCCCTGCGCGCGCTGTTTACATCTCGCCACGTGCTCTGGGGAGCAGCGTGCAGGCGTGACGGCCCCGCGGTGCCGGGGAGCATGCGCTGGGCAGCCTGCACCCACGGCTCCCAGCCGGCTCCCTTCTCCGCGACGTGCTACGGAGAACTTGCGGGCAGCGCGGTGGCACCTCCGCAGCCGAGCAGAAAGCTAATTTCTAGCGTGCAGCCGGGGTGCGCGGTGGTTTAAAGAAGCAAGCAGCAAGTGGCGTAGCCGTTCTCAAAGTAGAGAGGAAATTTAAGAACGGGGAACATAACTGCTTGAGGTGAAACTGTGTTAGGACTGGCGTAAGAACAGATTGGCATAAATTCTGGTGGCATGTCATGAGGATTTACATTTTTGCGTGCTCCCTGGAAGAAATGGCTCAATCTGAACGGAGTGCCTTTAACATCAAACTGGAATATTGATTGGCTTTGCCATATCAAAAACAGTCATTCCATGAATCGTCACTTCAAAAATCAACTTTTTATGGCCTAAGTTTGTTTCCTAGCTGTGTTGCACCTTAGGTCAGTGTTATTTTGTTCGTAACCTGCACCTTGTCTGCTTACAGCGCTTGTTGTAGCGGTTTTATTCCTGATTCTTCTAAATTTGTCGTCTCTGTCACGTTAAAAATTAATCTTTAAAATGGAAGGAAGAGGCCCTGAATCTGCGTGCTTTCTTGCAGGGGCTGTGAGCCCTGCCGTTGGCCCTGTGGGAGCAGGGGCAAGGCCTCCTGCAGGGAGAGGCTGCCAGCAGCACAGGGCTGCAGTGAGCGAAGGCCCTGCCGGACCTCCAGAGCGCTTGGGCTTACTTAGACTTGGGCTGCTTCTGGGCCTCCGGTCTCTTAAATGAGTTTGGAAGAAGTTATTCTGCAATGGTACTACAAAAATAAACACGGAGATGTGTGCCGGGTGGTTGGTTGGTTGTTCAGCTCAAGTAGGTCCTTATGGTATTTGGAACCATAGCCTATGGAGTGGTCTGTTCTTGGTGGTTTGATATGAGCAGCAGACTCTATACGTTAAAGGATGGCTTTCTGAGATAGTTGCCCTCTGTTTCCCCAAAACCCTTTTTCATCGTTCCGTAGTTGTAAACTCTGTTTTGTTTATGTATACAAATACTTATATATTTATATATGTATAAATAAAAGTGGCATTTCCTTTTTAGCAATTGTTTGCTTGAAGAACAAATGTGGGTATGTTACTTGGGGACAGAAAGTCTTCTAGAATCTCTTCATGCCTTGATAATCGTTTTTTTAAATGTTAACATCCACATCTTCACATTTCGATCTACTTCTTTGTTGCAGGATGAACAGTTCCTAGGTTTTGGTTCAGATGAAGAAGTCAAAGTACAAAGTCCCACCAGGTCCCCCACAGGTATGTGCATATAGCAGGAACGGATGTTGTCTTTGTGTGCTGCTTTGTGGTGGTTTCGTCGTGTCTTTCCTGTTTGTTGTATCAAATCTCATCCGCCATCAAGGCCGTAACCACTCTTTGGATTCAGTTTAGCTTTGGATGCTGTCATTGTGGTGTCTTTAGATCCGATCTGTTGCAGAACGGGGAAACTGAGTAGAAGAGTTATACTGATGAAACTGGTATTTGAAACCTGAAGTTAGTGTTTAAGAGGCAGTTATTTTAGTAGTTAGGATCTCGTTTCAGGAATGTGTTCAGCTATGGGCAGACAGAAGTAGTCACGAGGTGTAGAAGTAAACGCTTCTTTACAAAATTCCATCTAAGATGCAGTTGGAACAATTTAATCTTAAAAAACAGTAATAAAAATACCATGTTGAACACTTCAATATTTTTCAATAAACCCATCTCCTCTAACTGGAACCTTCATTTTTAATAAAGCAAATACAGAACGCTTAAGGATAAGCTATAGTTAAGTTGTATTTTTTTCAATAAACTTTCTAGATGTAGGATCAAATCACGATGGGGGTGCACACAAACGAGTTTGGGTTTGATTTAGATTCTTGTCAATAAATGCTCTCACCACAATACTCTGCTTGGTTTGGCCTTGCTAGCAAATGCTATTGTGGAAGCCCTGCTAACAGGGTGTTTCAGATGAAGAATGAAGGACGTTGTCAGAGCTACGTG
This sequence comes from Nettapus auritus, assembly GCA_011076525.1. Lineage (NCBI taxonomy): Eukaryota > Metazoa > Chordata > Aves > Anseriformes > Anatidae > Nettapus > Nettapus auritus. The sequence continues at coordinate 7,163,699 of CM021788.1, forward strand.
AAGACCCAGAACTGGAATAGCTGGGTTGGTGGGTATGGACTGAGATGCTTTGGTAGAGGTGGGTAATCAAGGCGTGCGCATCTGCTTGATCGTTCTCAGCGCAGTCCTGAATGCTAGATGTATTTGAGAACTAAAAACACCTTTAGTGAGATACCTTACATCAGCTTCTCCTTGTATGTTGTTCTTGCCTTACTGACATAGCCATTGGCAGTGCAGAGGGATGGTACTAGTGAAGAAGGACTTTTTTTCCTTTCAACTGTGATCTGTTTTGGTTTAAGTAATTTTTTAGTGCATTTGAAACATTACAAATCTGTTTATGAATCATCGCAGCGTATTGATACTGGTTTTGTGCAATGGCATATACGGTTGTTGTAGAAAGGCAAGCTTTCATTTAAAACAAAATATCTAAATCTCCTTGTATATGAGAAGAGGTTTGTGAAGGAAGTCTTTACATAGATTCAAAAAATAAAATCTTTATTTGTTGATAAATGAAAAGTTTTTGGCAATTTATGTGAGTCGTGATTTATGCAGAGTAAATCTTGTGTGACCTGGATAAAGCCGATGCAGCGCTTAGAGAAATTTAATGTGTCCTCTGCATTCTCTACTTTCCTCTTAGTTAAATCTAGTCCACGAAAACCTCGTGGGAGGCCCCGGAGCAGTTCTGACCGAAGCTCAGCTGTACTATCAGACTCTTCATCCGTGTGTTCCCCTTCAAGCAAGTCTGAAACCACACCCATGGAGAAAGTAAAGAAGAAGGAATTGAAAAGTGGGGAAAAAAGACGAGGAAGGCCTCCAACGCTTACTAGCGTGAAGTTCAAATTGTCTCAAGTAAAAGGCACATCAGATGTTCAGAAGGGAAGCAAAGAAGAAAAAGAGAGTCTGAAAAAAATCAAAAGGTCACCATCCACTACATTTCAGCAAGCAACTAAAATTAAGAAATTAAGAACCAGTAAACTCTCTCCACTAAAATCTAAATTTAAGCCTGGGGCAAAACTTCAGATTGGGAGGAAAAGCGTTCAGATTGTGCGCAGGAGAGGGAGGCCACCGTCTTCTGAACGTTTAAAGACTTCCTCAACCTTAGTCATAAATTCGCAGCTGGAGAAACCCCAAAGGATACGTAAAGAAAAGGATGGCACACCACCTCTTACAAAAGAAGAAAAGACTGCTGTCAGACAGAGTCCACGCAGGATTAAGCCTGTTAGGATCATACCTTCTACAAAAAGGACGGATGCAACAATTGCTAAGCAACTCTTGCAGAGGGCTAAGAAAGGAGCGCAAAAGAAGATTGAGAAAGAAGCAGCCAAACTGCAGGGCAGAAAGGGGAGAACCCAGCTTAAAAATATCCGACAGTTCATTATGCCAGTCGTAAGCGCTATCTCTTCACGGATTATTAAAACACCCAAGCGGTTCATTGAAGATGAGGACTATGACCCTCCTATTAAAATATCCAGACTAGAATCCACACCAAACAGCAGGTTCAGCGCTACTTCTTGCGGATCCAGTGAAAAATCCAGCGCTGCTTCTCAGCATTCATCTCAGATGTCTTCAGATTCCTCACGGTCCAGCAGCCCTAGCGTTGATACATCTACAGACTCTCAGGCTTCTGAGGAGATGCAGACGCTTTCTGAGGAACGAAGTAATACTCCAGAAGTTCACACACCTCTGCCTGTTTCCCAGTCCCCTGAGAATGATAACAGTGATAGAAGAAACAGAAGGTTTTCGATAACAGAAAGAAGTTTTGGCCAGAGGACTGCTAAAAAACTATCAGCCTTGCCAAGTGTGCCACAGCAGCAGTCATCGTCCTCTCCTCCTCCCCCTCTGCTCACTCCTCCCCCACCACTACAACCCGCTTCCAGCATCTCCGACCGTACTCCTTGGCTTATGCCTCCAACCATACCACTAGCCTCACCCTTTCTTCCTGCTTCTGCTGCACCGATGCAAGAGAAACGGAAATCAATTCTGCGAGAGCCAACGTTTAGGTGGACTTCCTTAAAGCATTCCAGGTCAGAACCACAGTACTTCTCATCAGCAAAATATGCCAAAGAGGGTCTTATTCGCAAACCAATATTTGATAACTTCAGACCCCCACCACTAACACCAGAGGATGTTGGCTTTGCATCTGGCTTCTCAACACCAGGCGCTACAGCTCCAGCACGACTGTTTTCTCTTCATTCTGGAACAAGATTTGATATGCACAAGAGAAGTCCTCTGCTGAGAGCTCCAAGATTCACTCCAAGCGAGGCCCACTCCAGAATCTTTGAATCTGTAACTTTGCCCTCATCGGTTGGTCGCACCACTACAGGAACTTCTGCAACAGGTGTCTCTTCTAGGAAACGAAAGAGAAAAGTGTTTAGCCCTATCCGCTCAGAACCCAGATCTCCTTCGCACTCCATGAGGACAAGAAGTGGGAGGCTTAGTACTTCTGACCTGACAACTCTCACCCCGCAGTCTTCTGTATCTTCCTCATTAACTAGCATTTCTGTTAGTTCTCTTGCCACTAGTGCCTTAAATTCAACTTTTACTTTTCCTTCCCATTCCCTAACGCAGTCTGGGGAATCAGCAGAAAGAAGCCAGAGACAAAGGAAGCAGACTAGCACTCCAGCAGAGCCTTTCTCATCCAGTAGTCCTACTCCTCTCTTTCCTTGGTTCACTCCAAGTCCCCAGACAGAGAGAGGCAGAAACAAAGACAGGGCAACAGAGGAACTGTCCAAAGATAAAGACGCTGATAAAAGTGTGGAGAAGGACAAGAGCAGAGAGAAAGACAGAGAGAGAGAGAAGGAGAACAAACGGGAGTCAAGGAAAGAGAAAAGGAGAAAAGGGTCAGAAATTCAGAGTAGCTCTGCTTTGTTTCCTGTAGGTAAAATGCCCAAAGAAAAAGTTGTCAGTGAAGATGTTGCAGCATCATCTTCTGCAAAAAAAACTGCTGGGCGGAGGAAGTCTACAGCAATAGATCCCGTGGCAGATGTTTCCACTGCTGCTCTGGTAGATACAACAGCCATCAAAACCAAAACATCCAAGAAAGGTAGAGGGGGGTTAGACAAATCAGATCTGGACCTCAGCCCCACTGTGCCATCTTTGGAGAAAGAAAAAGCTCTGCGTCTCTCTACTCCTTCATCAAGCACCGTTAAACATTCCACTTCCTCCATCAGCTCTATGTTGGCTCAAGCAGACAAACTGCCAATGACTGACAAAAGGGTAGCCAGTCTTCTGAAAAAAGCAAAAGCCCAGCTGTACAAGATTGAGAAGAGCAAGTCCCTCAAACAAGCAGATCAGCCAAAAGCACAGGTATTTCCCCCCCCTTTTATTTTATTATTTTTTTTTTGCTAGAGTGCATCTTATTTTTAATTTGCATTGAAAATCACAAGTATCTTTCGTATCCTGAATGTGAAGAGTTAATATGCCAAGCTAAATAGCCATTAGTGCAACAGATGGTAAATGATACAAAGATGAGAAGGCATGGGCAGAAGCTGAGGGGGAGAGAAAGCTACTGCATAGTCAGTTCAAGGGGGAGCAGCATGCATTTTTAGAGAACAGGACAGTGGAACTGTTTATTAGGTTTCTCTATAAATCTAAGCAAAGTAAACATCAAGGGTAATAGGCATTTTTAAAAGCATGGTTCTAGCAAAATGCAGTTGTCTTTCTAAAGATGAGTTGATCTTGGTCTCCCTCTCTTAACTTTACCTTATGATGATCTGATCTGCTACTTACGGGAGGGAGCAAATTCCATTGGGATTTTGCATCTGACTGGGGGACTGCTTCCTACTGCTGTCTTCTCTTTCTCTCCCCCACCCCAAAACCACCCTCTTCTACCTTTCCGACAGCGAAAAAGGACTGCAGATGTTTCATGATAGAAATACACTTTCAGGGAGTATTTTCTTTTTTCACTTTCCCAGATAATGTTAATGTTAACAATTAGTGCATATTTTAAATATAGAATTCTTAAGCTTTTGTCCCTGGAAATAATAAGTGCATGTTTCTGTCTGCTTGGCATGTTTATACTAAGAAGCCCAAGCCCTTGCAATTAATTAATTGTGGAGTTCCTTTATTAGGAAATGTGTCAGAATCCTCAGTAAACACTATCCCCTCATCTTAAAGGTTTGCTGCTACAAAATTGATCTTCACACAGGTCAATTAATGCTCAGCGTTAGTCTGTTTATCCTAATTCCAGTCAACTCTGAATTTCTGATGTCAGTGCCCTAATAACGTACGGCTTCATGAGTGAGTTCACTTTCCAGTAACAGGTAGAAATTTACCTTGTAATTCCAAATGAGTAAAACTTCTTGTCCTTTTGACTTTATCCTCCCTTGGATATCCAAGGCTTAGAAGGCTGATAGTCTTTACTTTTATCCTGACCCTTACAAAATGCAATCTAAGATATAATTTAACTCTTTTTAGGTTATTTAGAAGTTTTTGTATGTGGCCCAGTCTTGTTTTTGTACCTTTCTTATGAATACTGTCTGTTTTCTTATTGTGAAATCTAGGGACAAGAGAGTGATTCATCAGAAACGTCAGTCCGAGGACCACGAATAAAACATGTTTGCAGGAGAGCAGCTGTTGCACTGGGTCGTAAGCGAGCCGTGTTTCCTGACGACATGCCCACTCTGAGTGCCTTACCATGGGAAGAGCGAGAGAAGATACTGTCTTCCATGGGGAATGATGGTAGGTTAAGACTTCCAGTTTTCACTTGTGGATTCACAGAAAGTCTGCTTTGTTGACTACTTGGGTTAGCGGTGTCTATAATAAATATGGCTACATCTGAACCTGTAAAAATGAGGACATCAAGCAATTAACAGGGCATAGTATATTAAACTGATCTGGGCTTTTTGTTAAAATGCCACTCAAATACGGTCAATCCGTTTAACCATTGCGAATTTTTATAAAAGTGCTATGTGATACACATTAAGTTAGTTAGGGCTGTGTATGTCCACGTGTGTATTGTGATACGTACACGTGCACACGCAGCTTGTATGGTCCTGCAGATCTGCAGATGAACTTATGCTTAATAGAATAAATTCCATTAGCTCGTTAGATGCTTCTGAAACATTGCATGACTGCAGCAAATTCACATGAGATTGCTTTTTTTGATAGATAAGTCATCAATAGCCGGCTCAGAAGAGGCGGAACCTCTTGCTCCACCTATCAAACCAATTAAGCCGGTAACCAGAAACAAGACACAACAAGAACCACCAGTGAAGAAGGGTCGACGGTCAAGGCGCTGTGGGCAGTGTTCAGGCTGCCAGGTTCCGGAGGACTGTGGTGTCTGTACTAACTGTCTGGACAAACCCAAGTTTGGTGGGCGTAATATCAAGAAGCAGTGCTGCAAGTAAGTTTGTGCATGTGAGAAATACTTCAGCTAATTCCTATGCAGAGTAGGATAAGCACATTCAGAGGTAGGAAACAACAGATTTAACTCTCTAGTGCAGGCCTGGGCTGAGGGTGGGTCACAGTAAAATGCAGTTAAAAGCAATTTCGTTTAGGAGTGTAGATCTAGAATCAAGATGTGCTTTTTATGACCTTCTTTTTCTGAAGTTCACTTATAACTTATTCTCCCCATATTCTCCCCACTTTGAAGAACCTGGCGTAGCACTGAAAACCATCTGGAATGAGACATAAAAAAAATAGGAGTTGAACATTTAAAAACTTGCTTACACCTAGTCCAATCCCACTCCATATAAGTAGAGCAACTATTTTTTTGGCTGAAATGACCTCATTGTGGATTACGTAAAAACTACTGTTGAGAGAGTTTGATGTGGTTTTAGAGTTCTAAGAAGTATCCTGATAATACTCAAATGCCAATATCTAAGGAATTGAATTGATAGGAGATTCATCAGCAAATCAGTTATTACATAAGCAGCTTTATTAACCGCAAAATTGTGTTGAGAGTTCAGAAAACAAAAAGGAAAATACAGGAAAATACTATTCTTTTAAGTATCTCTGAAGAAGGGAAAAACAATTTGAAGAAAGTGAGTGTATTGATGATAGCTTTAAAAAAATAACATTGAATATTTATGGAATTCTCTCTTAGTGTTCGCATTTTTCTTCCAATTTATGACTACACAACATATTCTTTCTTTGTAGAATGAGGAAATGTCAGAATCTACAGTGGATGCCTTCTAAAGCATATCTCCAGAAGCAAGCTAAAGGTAGGCTGAAAGATTTGGCTCAAGTGTAGGATAAGAAAGAAATTTTCATACCTTAAATTGCTTTATGCCTTTATGCTGTCATTGCAACTACACGGAGCTATAAAAGTTTAGTCTGAAATTAAATGTTAACAGGGAACCTGTCTGTTCTGCTGATGTCACATGAAAGTTGTAGGAGAAACGTGAGTACAGACAGCGTCCATAATCCATAACTGTCTTTTTCAGCACTAGAATTGTAGTTTCTCTTCCCTTTTGTAGGGAACTGCTGCTGATAGCTGATCAGTATCCCCTCAACACTTCAGGTGAACCAATTCTCAGATATTTCTGTGTTTCTGAATGACATGGGGACCGACAAATTTCTTGTCACTTCCTTGTCTCTGACATCAGGCTTAAGTGAACCATCAAATGTGTTTTGTTAAATCCCTGCATCCTGGTACTGAACCTTTGGAGGTCTGCATGTTAGCGTGACAGTGGCCAGGTGACTGTCTTGAATTCCCTAAACTTTTCCATGCAAAGTCTGCTTTGTATTTTGCACAGTTAAGCTGTGAATCTGCATTGCCACATAAGTACTTCGCTTATCAGTCTGTCAGAATAGAGGCCCAAAGTGTTAGAACACAGGTTGTAATATGAGACAAGTACATTAATTTTACTGACATTTTTTTTTGAGTACAGTTTTTTCTTCAATTGAATGAAGAAACAAAATGTCTGTTTCCTAATTTTAAAAGTGCAGTGAACTATTCAAAGTTGCAGTTATATCTGCTTTAATTTATTGATGCTTTTTCTTCCTAGCTGCAAAAAAGAAAGAGAAGAAATCCAAGACAAATGAAAAGAAAGAAAGCCATTCTGGAAAGAACCAGTTGGACTCTGGACAGAAACAAACTCCTCCAACTATTTTATCAAGAGAAGACAATGCCATAAAGAAGAGCAGCGAACCTGCTCGTAAGCCAGCTGAGGAGAAACATGAGGATGGGAATTCCTCTACTCCTCTGTTGGAGCCCAAACAGGTCCCTGCACCTGGTGCCAGAAAGACTGGCAAACAAACATCTCAGCCAGTACCACTCCCTCCTCAGCCACCAAGCTCAGGACCTTTGAAAAAAGAAGCTCCTAAACTTACCGCTACTGAACCTAAGAAAAAGCAGACTCCACAGCCAGAAATAGGTAAATGGGACTGTTTATCTTCAATATGTTTGAGTCATGTTAAGTAACAGTAGTGATACTGCTAAAATCTGTTGGATTTTAAAACTGATAAATGCTTTATGACCTGGTGAAATTAAAGCAAATTATTTTGGGAATTTTGCTTAGAACTGGCTTTCTTTTATAGTACTACATTATATATTGGGACAGGAAGAAAAATGAACACCTTTAATGTGATTTTTAGTCATCTAGTCTTGGCAATCTTGAAGTATATTTTCAATACTGTTAACTTTACTGACTGTTCACAGTCTGAATGTGAAACAACAAGAATGTAATTTTTTCTACTACAAAAACATAACCTACTATGTAGTACAGAACAGCATGGAAAGTGAACAAAAAGGCAGCTCCAGGACTTCTGTTGCTTTACACCTGGAACACTTCAGACTTTTAGCAGAGCAAGTTCGACTGGCCACACCTTGCAGAGACTGCCCCAGTCATAGTTGGTGACCACAAAAGACGATGGAAAAAATCCAATCTAAAATTCATCTCTCATTACACAGCTGACTTTTTCCCTTTTCTTCTCTACAGGTCGCTGTTAGTTACTTGAAATACTCATAATTTTTCCCCCCTTCCTAGGCACAGAACAAAACAAACAGAAAAAATTTGCTCCCCGTCCAACTTTCCCTGTGAAACAGAAACCAAAAGAAAAGGTGAATACTGCTTTTTGTACACAGTCAATAAATTTTGAGAACCTGAATCTTTTGTCTATCTAGAAAGTAAAACTGTATTACTTAACCCTTTTGCAGATTTTTTTGTACTTAAAATATCTATAGGAATTCAGTTCTGCCGCTTTTCCTTGGAATGCTGGTTTAAGACTCATCTAGCTTGATTCCTAATGCTCTCAAGATCTTTTGTGGTATTTAAAAAGAAAGACATTTTCAATCCTATCAAAGAGAAACATGTAGATTCATTCCTGTGATTTGAGCAAGCTGTACAGACGTTAGGCTTTACCTTATGTCAGTATGTGAATACAAAATCACCTGCCATATGTCTATATTCAGCTTAGGAGTTAATTTGTTCTAAGACTTGTATGTTGTGGAGTGAAGGCTAGGTTGTCCATTAAAAAATAAATAAATAAAAAAGAATACCTTTGTCTTAGAAACAACTTCATTATGAAAAAAATGGTTCATATACTTAAATCTCAGAAATAAATGTATAGGTAGGTACTAATTGCACCCAGGGTTGCCCTACTGCAGCAAAGTTTAAAAAAAAAAACAGCGCTGGTAATATAGAGAATAACGTGATGTTAGGGGAAAATGCAGCAAATTGAATTAGAAATATAATTGTGTGTGGAATGCTCTTAAAACTGATTGCAAAATGGTTACTTTCTTGCAACTCATTAATTTTGTGATGGTTTGGTTGTGGGTTTTCGTTGTTGTTGGTTTGGGGTGTTTTTTATTTTTTGTTTTATTTGTATATGAATTATGTGTAGTGTTTAATGTAAATACTGTTTAAGCTTTAATTTTTGGGGTTGGGATTAATGCAGGCTCCTTTACTTGACTAGGAAAAGCCCCCTCCTATAAGCAAGCCAGAAAGCAGCACGCTGAATTTGCTCAGTACTCTGACTAATGGGAGCAGTTCCAAGCAAAAGCCACCTACAGATGGAGTCCACAGAATCCGAGTGGATTTCAAGGTAGAGGACAAAATGTTTTAAGTATTTGAATATTAACTGACTCTAAACACTGGAAGTAGAGTCCCTCAAGAATGCTGTCAGTGACTTCTAAGTTTGTATGTCTGGTCCTGTTCAGTGAGAATTGTAAATAGGAACCTTTCAGACGTGATTGACTTTTAGAAGTTTGTTATGCCTTTTTTTTCTTATAATTAGAGTACTGGATGAAGAGACACTTTAAAGCTTTAAACCTTAACCCTCAATGTGAGGATGAGCAAGAATTTGAGGTTTATGAAGAATTATTCCATTAAGATGGAACTATAAAAACCTTACCTCAACTTGAGTCAACAAGATTTGGGGAAAATGTTAGTAATTTGTAATTCACAATACTTTGGGTATATTTGGGGTTTTAAACTGATAAATCATGTATTTTTTTTTTTTTGAACAACAGTGTTGTAATAATAAAAAATAATATTTTCCTAATAATTTTTCAGTCCATCTATAAGTGTTAATACTGGAGATTAGAGTGGGGTCTCATAAGTGTTTTATACAAATATGAAGTTTTAATAAAGTGTAATTATTCTGAAATTTCATTTTTAGTAATAATTGTGCAATTGTGAAAAACTTTGTCATGCTTTTTAGGCCTGCTTTCTGTAGAGAGAAAGTTAGTGTATTATCGAACTCTCTTGGCAAGAACAGTACCAAGTTGTAACTATTGCAATATATGTTATAAAATAACCAAGATAAAAGTTAAAATTATTTCTGTTTTAGAACACCTAATTACAGAAACAGAATGCATAACACAGCAATGTGAGCACTTTATACTGATGTCGTATTTCATTATTCTGCATGGTGATGTATCCTTTTGTACTTTCAGGAGGACTGTGAAGTGGAGAATGTTTGGGAGATGGGTGGGTTAGGCATCGTGACCTCGGTACCTATTACTCCCAGGGTGGTGTGTTTTCTCTGTGCCAGCAGTGGACATGTGGAGGTAAAGCACTGTGTTCTGCTGTTGATGACTTAGTTACAGCACCGTGTTGTTACCAATAATAATAATAATCCATAAAACAGGAAAAAAATAAATGCCTGTAAATCTGTCGTTGCTAGACTTTGTCCTAAGATACTAAAATGGAAGGTATTTAAATTCACTTTGAGAACTGCTGTGGTGCTTAGTGTAGAAGTGAACTCTATTAGAGATGAGGAACGGCATTTTCAAGAGCACCCTGCATCTCTTCTTAAATATAATTTGGAATCCCACAGCTGAGGTAAAGCAGTGGCTTTTGCTTTTTGTTAACTTGAAATTAGACTGCTCAAATTTGTTGAAATGGTTTTAGGCAGTCTTGATTTTCCCAGGTATGTCTGTATCTGCTAGGAGTTGCAGAGCATTACTGAAATGTGACTGGCAAGGTTTTGGTGCTGTATAAACAGCTGAATTTTGGCTTATGTTTTATTAAATGCATTTCCAGGAAAAGATAGGTGTCTTTTCAAAATTTTCAGACTAGCTATCCTGGGAAGGTGATGCTAGCACTCTAGCAAAGGTGAACAATACTCAGGGAAAATGGGGTAAAGTTCTTCATGTGAACATCAATGCGCTTGAGGATTATGAAGGTCCAGTAGCACATGGAGCCATCCCCTTCTCAGTCAGTTGCTCAAGTGAACAAACAATTCCTCTGTCCTGCTTGTGCCTGCAAGTGTTTGTGCCCTAAGGACTATTCTTTTTCTAGTATGTCTGTCCTTGTAGAGGATACTTCAAGCTCTCAAATGGCCCATATAATCTAAACAGAAGAAAAGATGTCTCTGCTCTGTATGTGCCTTCCTTGTCCACTAAATGTTTCTTTGGGTGTGGTTGACTTGTGTTACATAGAGGGAGGGAAATCCCAGAGAAGTCCGTAGGCCTTTACCAATACTCAGAGCACATAGAGAAAAGGCACCAGACTCGTATTTGCTGGTAGATGCATAATCTGTGTAGACAGGCATGTGTTTAGGTTATCTGAAGTACACACTCAATTTCCCCCATAAAATATAGATATTTTCGTACTGTCAGCTGTAAAGCAGAATTCAAAGTAGTAAGGAGTGCAAGTGGGCTTGTCTGGGAATTAAGAAAAGGTTTTGACTTGCTAAAACCGCCCTCTCCCCCTTGCAGTTTGTGTATTGTCAGGTCTGTTGTGAGCCTTTCCACAAGTTCTGCTTAGAAGAGAGCGAGCGGCCCCTGGAGGACCAGCTGGAAAACTGGTGCTGTCGTCGCTGCAAGTTCTGCCACGTGTGTGGGAGACAGCACCAGGCCACCAAGGTACCCCAACCTCCAAGCGACCCAGCTAGCCTTTTCTGTGCTGTTCCCAGAGCTTTTTGCTCTAACCCTCAGCTGGTAACTCGGACAGTAGACAGAGGAGTTCACACTGTCTGCAGACTGCTGTGTGTGGCTGTGAATTGATCTCAGTTCACTTAGTTGCAACTTCTCCTATTTCCCTAAATAAGGAATCGAATGTAAAATTAAAATGTCCAAGACTGTGCATCCTTTTTAGGGTTTCTGTTCCAATACTCTTTCCCATTATTCTTGTAGCAGCTGCTGGAGTGCAATAAGTGCCGAAACAGCTATCACCCTGAGTGCCTGGGCCCAAACTACCCAACAAAACCCACCAAGAAAAAGAAAGTTTGGGTAAGATTTTTTGAAATTTCTTTTTGGGATGATTGAGTTAACTGATCATAATGCTACAGGCCAAAGTGCTGCAGTTGACTTGCTCCAATGCACTGGCTTATCAGTTTAAGGAAGGATGCCTGTTGCATTAGAAGATAACGTGGGAATAGGCTTCTTGATGAGGTGGGTTGTGGTAAAGCAGATGTGTTTTGAACAAGCAGAATTATAAAGGCATTACGCCTTTTTTAGTTGTAGTAATTCTTCTGATCATAGTCACAGAACATGGAAGAGGCTCTTCAGAATGGAAGCATTTACTTTAACAAACTTTCCAGTTGATAGTGGTAGTGAGAGATGGTTTGGATTCATGCCCTACTTTGTGTCTTTCAAGTTTTTGTTCTAAACAAGTGCAAAAGCCTTGCCTACAATATATTTGTTGCTAATAATTTCTAAGTGTTTTCTACCGCAGTGTATTCAGAGTTGGAAAACTGATAAAATAAGACTTCATATTTTAGGTCAGAAGGAAAGTCATAACTATATATGCTTGCTTATGTGAAAGGAATGTTGGTATTTTCTTAAGCGCAAATGTGAAGCACTTTTTTTTCCTTCTTTTTGCATCAGCACCATCTTACCGTAAAGGGAGGGAGCCCTTCTCCTTATAGTGGAAGTTCTGTTGTTTGCAACTCCTTGTTCTGTTGTATAAGCTTATAGGCACTCGTACATTTCGTAATTTTATTATTTAATCATTAATACAAAAGAACAAAAGCCATTGGATAAAAGCAAATAACTCTTGCCAAACATATCCATCTTCCAGATATGTACCAAATGTGTTCGCTGCAAGAGCTGTGGATCAACAACACCAGGGAAGGGGTGGGATGCGCAGTGGTCTCACGACTTTTCACTGTGTCATGATTGTGCCAAACTCTTTGCAAAAGGTATGTAAAATCGTAATTGTTTACAGCAGGTACCTTTTAAGATTCTGTCCTTTAAGGAGATGATGTCAGTGTAGATTGAAATGAGGGCCTCAGGCTGGTGAGCTTGTCACTGGTACAAACAGAAATGAACCATATCTTATTTTCAGGAAATTTTTGTCCTCTCTGTGACAAATGCTATGATGATGATGACTATGAGAGTAAGATGATGCAGTGTGGAAAATGCGACCGCTGGGTCCACTCCAAATGTGAAAACCTTTCTGGTAAGTCAAATTCTTACCTCCTCATCCTTTAAGTACAGGGGGCAGCAAATAGACCAAAGCAATCCAATGAGTGCTGCATTAACACCGTCACCTGTTGTGATCTGCTTGAAAAATACCTATCGAGTGGAATGATATATCTGTGACATCCTTTAAAGACATCCTTAAAGCTTAGGACTTGTTTCAAATGTGGCATCACGCGATGAGTTACACAAGATGCTTTTGTTACACAGAGGGTGTTTGATTTAAACAGTGAGTGTGGTATACAGAGTAGGGATTTTTTTACCAGTATCTGTCCTTCAGTAAAGTAGTTCAGATTACTATTTTATCTTTTTTTGTCTCCAGATGAAATGTATGAGATACTCTCTAACTTGCCTGAGAGTGTAGCATACACCTGCATTAACTGTACAGAACAGCATCCTGCAGAATGGCGTCTTGCACTGGAAAAGGAGCTGCAGGTTTCTTTAAAACAGGTTTTGACAGCCCTATTGAACTCTAGAACTACTAGCCACTTGCTGCGTTATAGGCAGGTAAGCTGAAGCCTTGTTTCCTGTTTCCAGGAGTTGGATTTGATGATCCTTATGGGTCCATTCTGTAATTATAGTCCACCTTGAAGTGTTGCCTGGCATTTGATTTAATTCTGGTACTGCTGTTCATCATACTAAAAAATTTCTTGTACTTAAGTCACAGTACGTGTTTGTTTTTGTTTGTTTGCTTAAAAAAAAAAAAATGTTCATTACTGTGGGAATAGAGAAGTGGGTATCTATGATTATGACTTTTGAGAATAGAAGAAAAATAGGGTGGTAAAGTTATTCAAGGAATGGGGCAATTTAGATCTCTGGTGAAATACATTTAGTCTTGAAAAACGTGTTCAGAAATAGGACTTCTGAAAGATGAGTATGATCCTCATAGCTGATCACTGTCCTGCTGTATGCCTTACAGGTAGCAGCAAAATGCTGGTTAAGATCTTTTAATTTTTGTCCCTGTGTTTCGGACGGGAATTTGGACAAGAACTTGAGTCTCCTCTGTTTTGTGTTAATGAGAATCTCTGTGCCTATGAACGTACAGGGGAATACATCATGAGTAGCAGCCACGCTTCAATAGCCAATGTCTGTCTGTCTGGTTGCTGATGTTAACAGGCAGCAAAACCACCTGATTTAAATCCTGAGACAGAAGAGAGTATACCGTCCAGAAGCTCTCCTGAAGGTCCCGATCCTCCTGTCCTAACAGAAGTCAGTAAACAGGAGGAGCAGCAACCTCTGGATCTGGAAGGAGTAAAAAGAAAAATGGATCAAGGAGGTTACACTTCTGTGGTATGTCGGAGTTGTAGTGCTCTATTCTAATAATAGCCTATGAACTGCTTTATGACCTGTGGTATTTATAACTGAGCATGCTTAAGCCTTTGCTTTATGAACAAGGAAACAGGTTAATGTACTGCTAAAAATAATTCTGGCTGGCACTCATGTTAATGTTGGCCCAAAGACATGTAATTTACACTGTCATATGCTTCTCTTTAACCAGCAGTGATACTTGGTTAAACTGCTTTTGCTCGTAGTCTCTTATGTTCATGGGAACAGAATAGGTCATCCTTTTATGTGCAGATTCCAGCAAAAAGTCTATCTAGTCAAATATTACTATGGTAGTCAGTTTTCTGGAAACCAATTAATTCATGTTTGCCGGGATGATCTGTTTAGGGGTCATTTATATAAAATGCTAATGTTGACCAGATCGATTTTCTTTGTAGGGAGTGGCCTTTTAAAATTATTTTATTTTTTTTATTACTTTTTCTTCCCCCTCCTCCTCCTACACACGCTGTAGTCTTGAGGAGACATGTATATTGCAAAGTTCCATTGCAAACATGCACAGTTGCTAGATTTTTGACCAAATCTTTGTGAGGTAGTTAGCGTAGTTGATTGGAAAGTTTAAAGTTTGCAAATGCACAGAGATGCTTGCTTCTCTACAGCCAAATTATTTTTCTGCTGAAGTCAATGTTCTGGTTCAGTCTTCTACTCGTCTGGAAGCTCACTTGATGCCTTAAAAGTTAATGGATGATGTAGCTGTACAGAAGACAATCCTGCTGATGCAAAATTTTGTGGTTTTCTTGCAGCTGGATTTTAGTGATGATATTGTGAAGATAATTCAAGCAGCCATTAATTCCGATGGAGGGCAGCCAGAAGTTAAAAAAGCCAATAGCATGGTCAAGTCCTTCTTTATTCGGGTGAGCAGAACTACAGTTATTTTGAAATCTGCTTTGTATTATACCACTGTTTGTAGCTGTTGGAATTCAAAGGGTCAATTATGGATATTTTCAAGAACAAAATAACCTTGTCAGAGTTGCTGGTGTTAGTGAAATCTTACTAGTTGTGCATTTACAGGAGATCTTGGCCAAATTTAATTTTTTCATTTTGTTGTATAACATTTCTAATGGAATGTTGTTTTCTTTCAGCAAATGGAGCGTGTTTTTCCATGGTTCAGTGTAAAAAAGTCCAGATTTTGGGAGCCAAATAAAGTAACAAGCAAGTAAGTAATTGTTCTGCATCTGACAGTGACATCCTATGCATTTGCCAAGCAAAAAGCATCAAGAGAGCCTGTTTGTGGGGTTGGAGCTTTTTTTCTGATGTTGTGGCTGTTGCGGTCGTGGTTGTTTTCAAAAAGTTCAACAGCAGTCATATTCCCAGGTTTTATATACATTTTGCTGTTACGAACCAGAGAAACCAAAAGCATTATTTAGAACTAAGCATATTGCATGTCAGCCTGTCAGTCCTGTCCTTCCTTCCCCTTCCTCCTCGTTATCCTCATCTGGTGTGACTCTCCTGCATCTGTTATCCTCAAAAGAAAGCATCTGCATCACAAACCTTAAAATTTAAGTGATTGGTCATAGTCTTTGTTGAGAGCATGTGTGGACTGTAAGCGATTGAGTGATTACTGTATGTTGAATGTCAGTATTGCTCGTAATACAGTGCATGAGGTCATCTGGTGTAGCCAGGTCTGACAGCTGACTCCTTGTTGCATTTTCAGCAGTGGTATGTTGCCAAATGCAGTGCTGCCTCCTTCGCTTGACCATAACTATGCTCAGTGGCAGGAGCGTGAAGAGAACAGCCGCACTGAACAACCCCCTCTGATGAAGAAAATCATTCCAGCTCCAAAACCCAAAGGACCTGGAGAGCCAGATTCACCAACTCCTCTACATCCTCCTACACCACCTATCTCTAGTAAGAAAATAGATAGCAGCACTGTTAGCTCCAAAACCAGTGCTTCACTTCAAACCCTCTAATAGTAAAGAGAGAGCAGTAGTATTTTTGCATGTGATTGAAGAATTCTGGAGACTTGTGTGACCTGAAATCATTGAGAAGCTGATACGTATTGATAAATTCTTCAACGTGGCTTTGGCCCAGAAGTATGTTTTCACCAGCCTCTCTTCCCCCAGAACAAGAGCTGGGTGGAGGCAGATGCGTGCTTTCCCTTGCTTTACAAACGAGTTATTGAATTTTCAGGCTGCTATTTAGCTCTTCTGTCCTGTTCACTTGCTTACAATTTTTCTAGATAAATTTTGGCTTTTCTGACCATCAGGAATAAAAACCATTCTCTCTTTTAACTGTAAGGTTCTGACAGAAGCAGAGAAGATAGTCCTGAGCTTAATCCACCTCCAGATGTAGAAGACAACAGGCAGTGTGCATTGTGCCTGAAATACGGTGATGATAGCGCTAATGTGAGTATCTGACGTGCCCATTTTGATAGTAACTGGCTTAAGCGGTACAACAGACATGGTACTGTGAATAGGCTGGGTACTTGATTCTAAGGGATAGTGGGGTGGGCTTTTTTGTTTTGTTTTGCTTTTTTGATACCTTGGTATGTTGTTTGAAATATAAATAACCTGCAGCTGCCTTTTGTTCTGATTAGAAAGTAGTGTGGCATTAACATTAGGCGTGTCATTAAGAAATTCACCAAGTCACATCACCACGTTTATGTGAACAGTGTACGTTTCTTCCACTTAAGCCTCTTGACGTGTTTCTGTAAGAAGAGAATTTATTTTTTTTTCCTTTCTAAGGTAGCTTTTTGTATCATGTACTTAGTTCTAGTCTTCTCTGCCTCGTTTACGTTTTAAGCTCTGAAAGTAATGCTAGCTAGTCAGACTTTCATTAGGGAAGAACTTGAATTCAGTGCAGTTGAAACCTACTAGGCTTTTGTGTCTTGTTGAATATTTGAGGGGGAAAAAAATGGTTTCCTCCCATTCCTTAGGATGCTGGACGTCTTCTGTATATTGGCCAAAATGAGTGGACACACGTGAACTGTGCTTTATGGTCAGCAGAAGTGTTTGAAGATGATGATGGTTCTCTGAAAAATGTGCACATGGCTGTGATCCGGGGAAAGCAGCTGGTGAGTATGTGTATTCTACCACTGCAGAAGAAAACAACTGACAAGTACGGTAGCCTGACTTTAGAATCAATTAATTTTTACCTTTTATTTTTTGCTTTTGCAGAGATGTGAGTTCTGTCAGAAGTCAGGCGCTACAGTAGGCTGCTGCCTCACTTCCTGTACAAGTAACTATCATTTCATGTGCTCACGAGCCAAGAACTGTGTTTTCCTGGATGATAAGAAGGTTTACTGCCAGAGGCATCGTGATTTGATCAAAGGAGAGGTGAGATTCTTTCACTCATTCCTTTGTCTGAAGGTGTAGACAGCCTGTAACTATAAGCATTTTGTAAAAGTTAAGATTGAATGTGTTCCTTATATTTGAGGGCCTGACCACAGTGCTGTTAAAAATAAGTCAGTGATACAACTGGCTTGAGGAAGTTTGAGAAGAGGTACTATGTCGTGGTTCAAGTACCAAATCGAAGACCAAACTGAGGATCCGGTACAACAGACAGCATAGTATGTATATAGTGGTTCCTTTAAATTTAATGAGATGTTTTGTGGATTCTTGCTCCAGGTGGTTCCTGAGAATGGGTTTGAAGTTCTTAGGAGAGTTTTTGTGGATTTTGAAGGAATCAGTTTGCGAAGAAAATTCCTTAGTGGCTTGGAACCAGAGAACATCCACATGATGATTGGTGAGGTCTAGTCCCTGAATACTTACTGCATTTCTGCAAATGATTTCTGCTGGAATCTTGTTCACGGGACTTTTCTGTTCCTCTTTTTGCTTAGGTTCGATGACAATAGACTGTTTAGGAATTTTGAATGACCTCTCAGACTGTGAGGATAAGTTGTTTCCCATCGGCTATCAGTGAGTATGTTTTTTCATGGTGATGTCTTTTACTATGTTAGTGCCAAACTGGCACTGAAGTAACAAATGTAGAAGTTGACTGTAGCTTTCATAAACTGTTCAGAAATGTAATGACTAAGCAAGTTGTGCAGCGTGTTGTGATAGAAAGCCTTTATTCATTCTGAGTAATTTCAAGAAATTGCAAATTTAAAATAAGAATGTCAATGCTTACTTGACTATTGAGTAAATGATTTTATGTTTGAATTATATTCTAGGTGCTCCAGAGTGTACTGGAGCACAACAGATGCCAGGAAACGCTGTGTGTATACCTGCAAGATCATGGAATGCCGACCACCAGTCATAGAACCTGATATCAACAGCACTGTAGAACATGATGATAACAGAACAATTGCCCATAGCCCAGTTCCCCTTACAGGTAATCTTCTAAGGACTTGTTAAAGGTATATTCTCTACACGTTTTTGCTGTAGTAATATCCTTACCAGAAAGTCACATAGCAGCTGGGACCCTCTGTCTTTTAAAACTGATTTGGACAGAATCTGCTTCATGATTGTAGTGCCTGCTAACTTAGAAAACTGGAGCCAAACTGAAACTGCTGTAATAGTGCTTTCTAGTCTACGGATCTGAGATTTTTCTAATGATCTAAAACTATAAATCTTAACTCTAGTGTCAGTGTTGGCACATAACTTGTGGATTGTTGGATACCATGTTAAATAGTAGTGTTGTGCTGCTTCTGTGTTTCCAAACTGCTTTTTCCGTACACATATGTGAGTTTAAAAAACAAAACAAGAACAAAAAACAATAAACGTAAAAACCATATCCTTTTCAGTTTGCAGAAAATAAAGGTTTGGAAGATGTTTAAAACTTCTTACAGCAGTCATCACTGTCAATGTAGAATCTTAAAGTTAATTAAAATGTAACATAGTTTAATGTGTAAGCTGAGGGAAATCAATAGCAGAGGCACAAATCTGACAAGAGAAAAGAAAGCAAGGTAAGTTTAGAAGTGGGAGAGAACAAGAGAGGGGTGACTTAGTGGTGGAAGACTTGCCTATTATTAATGTCATGAGTGTTCTCAGAACTTTAAATATGTTATCATTGTCCCAAGGCAAAGTACTATCAAAAATGAAACTGTCAAAAAGTGTGTCATAATTCCCACACTAAGCCTATTTCTTGCTGTATGTATTGAATATGTTCTTGGGAAAATAAAATAGACATCCAATTACAGGGAAGCAGTAATCTTTGAGTTTGTATTTATTTAACAAATACCGATTCCTCAAGTGAAACCTGAGAGCAATATATCAGGTCATAGATTTTAGAATTCAGTAATGACTTACATTGTTGTTTCTCTTTCATGCAACAACAGAAACTCTATCCAAAGACAGCAGAAATGCACCTGAAATTGTAAACCCACCATCACCAGATCGTCCCATGCATTCTCAGACCTCTAGTTCCTGTTACTATCCATTGGTCTCAAAGGGCCTTAGGATCAGGACACCAAGTTATCCCTCCACACAGAGGTCTCCTGGCTCTAGGCCTTTACCCTCTGCAGGTATTTCAAGTGCTGTTGGCTTTGATTTACGTTTTGGTTTTGTTTGTTTTGGATTTTTGGGGGGTTGGTTGTTTCATGTCTCTTTTTGGCTTTATTCAGAATGTAATATTTAGTTTCCTGTTCCTAAAGAAAATGGAAAACGGCACTAGGTTTGAGGGAAGGACATTTCTGAAAAATACATTGTAGAGATGGTCTGTCGAGAAATGAATGATTGAAGCAAAAATTTCTGTGAGATGAGGAAAGCAATGTTTGGGCAATGCTGTAGCAGCAATATGTAGGAACTGTAATAAAAGGTAGGGGCCTAATAATCTCAGATGATATTTTTCCAGAGAGAATTGTAAATCCAGTATTTTAGGTCACGTAATGTATCTATATGAGTAGCATTTAAAAAAAAAAAAATTGAAAATTTGCATCTAAAGCTGAGGTATTGAACCCTGAGATACAGACTTGTGAGCCCTATGTGATGAATACTGATTGACAGTATCAGATTTTTAGTATGTATCATCAAGTATCATAATTATGTTTATGCTATGTGGTTGAAGGGTTTTTATGTTGCTGGTTTTTTTGGTTTTGTTTTGTTTTGTTTAATTTCTTGCCTTTATTATGAAGGAATGGGGTATGTATTGATTGTGAAGGATTCAGATCACTTAACAGTCTTCCTTGCTTTGTTTTCTCAGGGAGTCCTACACCAGTGACCCATGAAATAGTTACAGTAGGAGATCCTTTACTGTCCTCTGGACTTAAGAGCATTGGTTCTAGGAGACATAGCACTTCTTCTTTATCACAGCAGCAATCAAAACTCCGTATGACTTCACCTACACGAGCTGGAAATACTTATTCCAGACACAGTGTATCTTCAGTTTCCAGCACAGGGTCCTCTTCAGAACATGAACTGAGTGTAAAAAATACTGACCGCTTTGTGGGATCTGTGAATTCAGGTACCACAAGTGCTCCAGTTCAAAGCGGTTCTACCAGTTCAAGCTCCCAGAAGACAGCAGCTACAAGTGGAAGTAAAACTTACCAGCCAGATGCATCTCAGTCTTCAGAGGGAAAACATTCTAGTAGTTCAGATTTGTTAGCCAAAAGCGCACCTTCAAAGGGAGAGAAGATGAAAACACTGACCTCAAAGGACCCAGATTATTCAGCTCATATTTTTGCCTCTGGAGGAAACTCCAAAATGTCTACTCAACCAAACAGTTCATCAGGCACAGAAATGAATGTTAAAATAGGAACCTTTCAAGACTCTTCAGGATCATTTTCCTCCAAAGAAACAATATCCTTTCCATCTTTGCATCAGAGAGGCCCAAGAAAAGACAGAGATCAGCACTTGGAACCTGTACAGCCAGATAAAACTGCTTTGGTTGATGAGATGGATGTAAAGACATTGAAGTCCGCAGGGCTAAATAGCAGATCTCCTGCAGCAAGTGAGCAGGCAGTTTCTGCCTCTAGAGACAGGCGTCAGAAAGGGAAAAAGTTAGTGAAAGAGAGTTTTAAAGAGAAGCATTCCCTGAAATCTCTTGCAGATTCAAGTCAAGCAGTAGGCAGTGATGAAGGAAATCTGAAATCAGAATTTGGTAATCAGGGTTTGGTGACTGAACAAATTAGTCAGAGGTTATGTAATAATATTCCTGCTGAAAAAGCTGGTGAGAAGTCTCCACCCTCACAGGGGTCCTCTAAAGGCTCTGCAGTGCCGGTTGAAGTCGCTTCTAAGGAACCACAGGCACCTAGAAAACGCACTGTTAAAGTCACTCTGACACCTCTCAAGATGGAAAATGAAAACCAGTCTAAAGCTGCACAGCAAGAAAGTGATGCTGAACATCAGTCTGCAGGGGCAGAACTGGCCGCTTCATCAGAGCCCTCATCTGAAAGCCCAGAAGATAACTCTGTAGGTCAGGAAAGCCCAAATAAAGCACCAACACAGGAATCTCAGAATAGTGCATATGAAAATTTGCCCGTTCAAGATAACAACTTGATGCTTCAGGATGGAACTAAAGCTCAAGAAGAAGGCTCATACAAGCGGAGGTATCCACGGAGAAGTGCACGGGCAAGATCTAATATGTTCTTTGGGTTGACACCTCTGTACGGTGTGAGGTCCTATGGAGAAGAAGATATCCCATTCTATAGTAACTCCACTGGGAAGAAGCGAGGAAAGCGGTCTGCAGAAGGACAGGTGGATGGTGCAGATGACTTGAGTACCTCAGATGAAGATGACTTGTACTACTATAATTTCACTAGAACAGTGGTTTCCTCGAACACTGAGGAGAGGCTTGCATCCCATAACTTATTCAGGGAGGAAGAGCAGTGTGATCTTCCAAAAATCTCGCAGTTAGATGGTGTAGATGATGGGACTGAAAGTGATACAAGTGTCACAGCCACAACAAGAAAAGTAAATCAAGTAACGAAAAGGAGTGGAAAAGAAAATGGAACAGAAAACTTAAAGCTGGATAGAACTGAAGAAACTGGGGAAAAAGTACAAGTCACAAAGAGCCCTGCTGTCCACAAAACTGATCCAAAGATTGATAACTGCCATTCTGTAAGCAGGGTTAAAACACAAGGTCAGGATTCTCTGGAAGCTCAACTGAGTTCGTTGGAAACGGGTCGTAGGGCTCATGCAAGCACACCTTCTGATAAGAACTTACTGGATACTTTTAACACAGAACTTCTGAAATCTGATTCTGACAATAACAACAGTGATGACTGTGGAAACATCCTCCCTTCGGACATCATGGACTTTGTGCTGAAGAATACACCATCTATGCAGGCTTTAGGAGAAAGTCCAGAGTCGTCGTCATCTGAACTTCTCACACTTGGAGAAGGTTTAGGTCTGGATAGCAACCGTGGCAAGGATATGGGTTTGTTTGAAGTATTTTCTCAACAGCTGCCAACAGCTGAGCCAGTGGATAGCAGTGTTTCTTCCTCCATATCAGCAGAGGAACAATTTGAATTACCACTGGAACTTCCTTCTGATCTCTCTGTTCTGACTACTCGCAGCCCTACAGTGCCCAGCCAAAATCACAACAGACTTGCTGTAATTTCAGAGTCTTCACTGTCTTCCTCAGGAGAGAGGTCAATACTTGCCTTGCCCTCCACAGAATCTGGGGAAAAAAGAGTTACAGTTACAGAAAAATCTGCTTCCAGTGAGAGTGATGCTATTCTGAGTCCAGGAGTAGACCCCAGCCCTGAAGGACACATGACTCCTGACCACTTCATCCAAGGTCACATTGATGCAGAGCATATAGCCAGCCCGCCCTGTGGCCCAGTAGAGCAAGGACATGGCAGCAACCAAGATTTATCTCGGAACAGCGGGACTCCGGGTATCCAAGTGCCAGTGTCACCCACCGTTCCCCTGCAGAACCAGAAGTATGTTCCCAATTCCACAGACAGTCCCGGCCCCTCTCAGATTTCTAATGCTGCAGTGCAGACAACACCACCCCACCTCAAGCCAGCCGCAGAAAAACTTCTCGTAGTCAATCAAAATATGCAGCCGTTATACGTCCTCCAAACACTTCCCAATGGCGTTACTCAGAAGATACAGTTGACACCTTCTGTTAGTTCAGCACAGAGCGTAATGGAGACTAATGCCTCGGTACTGGGGCCTATGGGAAGTGGGCTTACGCTGACCACAGGATTAAATCCAAGCTTGCCCTCATCTCAGTCGTTATTTCCTCCCACCAGCAAAGGATTGTTGCCCATGTCCCATCACCAGCATATACATCCCTTCCCCACAGCCTCTCAGACTGGCTTCCCACCAAATATTGGCAGTCCTTCACCAGGTCTTCTTATTGGTGTGCAGCCACCCCCTGATCCTCAGCTCTTAGTATCTGAAGCTAGTCAGAGGACAGACCTTGGTGCCCCTGCTTCTACACCAACTGCTACCCTGGGCAAGAAACGGCCAATATCTCGTCTGCAGTCACGGAAGAATAAGAAGCTGGCTCCCTCTGGAACCCCTTCTGCTATAGCTCCTCCCGATATGGTCTCCAACATGACCTTAATTAATTTTGCTCCTTCCCAGATTTCCAACCACCCACTGGATTTGGGAACTATTGCAAATTCAACATCTCACAGAACTGTACCCAATATTATCAAGAGGTCCAAGTCTGGAGTAATGTATTTTGAGCAAACCTCTTTGCTCCCACAAAGTGGGACTGCTACTGCAGTTGGCACATCTCCCAGTGTTATCGGGCCGGATGCTGGTCACCTTCCAACGGGGCCAGTATCAGGGCTAGCGTCAAGTTCCTCAGTGCTAAATGTGGTATCCATGCAGGCCACAGCAGCCCCTACTACTGGTGGGTCAGTTCCTAGCCATGTTTTGGGACAAAGTTCAGTAACATTGACTAGCCCTGGATTATTAGGGGACCTTGGTTCAATAAGCAACCTCTTGATCAAAGCTAGTCAGCAAAGCCTTGGTCTTCAGGAGCCTCACATGACTTTACCTCCAGGTTCTGGGATGTTTTCACAACTGGGAACGTCACAAACGCCATCTACGGCAGCAATGACAGCTGCATCGAGCATATGTGTTCTGCCTTCAGCGCAGAGTATGAGCATGACAGTTGCTCAGTCATCTACTGACACAGAAGGCTCTTACCAGCTTCAACACATGACACAACTCTTAGCCAGCAAAACTGGCATTGCCTCCTCACAGCTAGACCTTGGCGCGGCTTCAGCAACAGCTCAGTTGTCGAGCTTCCCACAGCTGGTTGATGTGCCCAATAGTACCGGGCTCGAACAAAACAAGGTTTCCTCATCTGTGATGCATGCCAGTTCAGCATCTCCTGGAGGCTCCCCATCATCTGGTCAGCAGTCTGCGAGTAGCTCTGTGCTTGGTCCCACAAAAATGAAGCCAAAAATCAAGCGCATTCAGCCGTCTTTAGAGAAAGGAAATGGAAAGAAGCACAAAACGTCTCACTTGTGGACTGCTTCCTCTGAAGCACATGCTCCTGACAGAGGGGCTGTTGCCGTACCCCAGATCTCAGCTACACGGTAAGAGAAGGGTTTGCTTTGCTCGTCTGCGAGACTATAACAATATAGGAAAGGATCTTTCTCTAGTTTCTACTGCAGATTTGCCTTTTGATCATTTTTAATGTAAAAATCTCAGCTGTCAATGGAAAGCAGATCTCTGAAGAAGTTAGTAGACCTTTTACCTCTGGAAGAGGAAGGGTGAGAAACCTAAGACTTTGAGGATTGGGGTTAGGAGGACTTTTATTTGTCGTTGACAACTCTGGCGAATTAAGGAGTGTTTTTAGATGTATCAGTTGAGAATATGGTACTGAAACAGGTGTTGTGTTCTATTCCTGTATGCTGTTAATATATTTAAATGCTCTGGAAGTTTTAAAAGTATTATTAACAGTGTTCTAAGGCACCAAAGTGATGCGCTGTTACACTGTTGCCCTGGTAATTTTGATTATGAAATTTAAACTGCATGCCGGTATCTGTGAGTGCAACGCCTCTCCAGTACGTGCTTTATTCTTCCTGCCTCTCTTCCATCCTCCCTAGGCCATGCAGGGGAGAGGGACTGGGGAGGAACTGTGAGAAACAGAAGAATCTGGCTCTTGACTTTGTCAGAACAGCCGAGATTGCATTAGTCTCTTACAGTAGATGGTTATTTTCCAAACCTTAAATTAAAATGACATTTGAATTGACTCTGAAATATGGATATGTAGAGAGAAACAGAATTGTTGGTCTATGTTTTACGTACAAAACTGGACGGTTTTATGGACATAGCACTTGATTGTCACCTAGTGCGACTCTGCCAACAATTATGCGTTTCACCAGGGAGATTTTTCCACTTACTTTCAATTCTTTCTACATTAGAGAATAGACCAAAATAAGCACTAGTGCTAAAAGGTGGTGGTATTCATCTTATGGTAACGGGCAAATATTGCACATCACTTGTGTGATTACTTGATCATCTCAATGTCTTGTAAGAAATCTGATTCTTGAACAGATGGTCCAGAGCTATTTGGACAGCCTAATCTTTCTAAATAGCTTTTTGTTTTGTTGTTACTTGCGAATTTGTTTTAGTCTGCAAATGTTTGCTGTGGCTGTCAACATTCCACCGTTCACCACTGAGCTTCTTGATTATGGTCGCTCAGAATTGTTTCTCTTGCAACCAGATTCATGCTACTCATTCCTCCTTGAGTGCAAGTCGTGCATCTCATGCAGTGCTGGAAATGCAATCTGTTTTCTCTTATCACAGGAGCAGTTGTTGTCACTACCTGTGTAGTTTTGCTGAACTGCTGTATCACTTGTGACAAGTCCCAGTGGATCTATTACTGCCTTCCAGTCTCGTGTATGTTGTACATGACTTGTCAGGTGTTTTCAGTGTTCCTAACTGTTTTTCTTCCAGGACTCCTGCTGTGAAGGCAGATGTGCAGGATGCAGCAAGCATAGATCAGCCATCGCAGAAACAATGTGGCCAGTCTGCAGGGTAAGCATGAAATACACCTGGTTTTTTTCCTCTGTCTATTTCCCAGATTTTGTAGTTGACTCTCTGTGGCTGGTGAGGCTACCAGGTTAATAGCTACAACACCCCTTGATTTACAGAACAAGTACCCTAGGACTGGCTTTGCCTTGGATAACTGCTTGCTGTCTTCCCATGATTTTCCAAGGCCACCAAAGTTAATTCTGCAGCCTGAGTACAGTATGTGCTTTACAAAGCTGAAACTGGAATTAGGGAACAATTAGGCCACTCATAACTAATACATTTCCAGTTATCATACAGGCTTTACTGTAATAGAGTGAATAGGGAAAGGTATGGTTTAGACTGATCTCTGTAGCTCCTGTTTTGTGCAAAGTCTTTTATTGAATCGAACAAATGTGAGCTTATTTAACAGCAATTCAGTCACTGAAAAATGAAAATGAAGTAGGTTATTAAGTAGTCTTAATTTTCACTTCCCTCTAAAGGCAAATGTCAGTCCTCACAGAACCTCAATCAACACAGACTTCAGCAAATGAGCAGGAAAATGCAGGTATGTTGCTTCTTCACAAGCACCAAGTCCTGGGATTGTCCAAGAGTGGGAAATTATTACTTTGTCATTTGATTTGTCTCTCTTATACTTCCAGAAAAAAATCTGGGGTCTAATAGTCTTGTTAGTCATGCTTTAAAGTGAGGAAAGGTTTGATCACTTTAAATAAAATCTGTACAAACAGTTGTCTCTGCTTTTAGCTTGTGGGAATTTCCGTACTTGATTTTACACTCTTACTACAGCACTATCTAGATTTTTTTCCTTTGCGTAAAATCTGTTCTAGAAGTATTGGTTCTTAGAAAGCACGTTTTAGGGTGACTGCTAGATATGAGAGCTGCAAGGTACATCCTAGATGTTTTAAACTAAATCTGGAAGTGTATATTGCTGCCTTTCATCTCTTCAGTCCAGTGTCATTTATATGCAATTGCAGTAGCATGGATAGTTCTCACTTATAACGTTTTTTCTTCTCTTCCTCATTACTGCAAATTGGCATTTGTGGAGCGTAACTTCTGTGGAAACTCAGTTCTCCTGTAATAGCAGTTAGAAGCTGCTTATGTGATCTGTTGCTAAGCATCTTCAGTATGAACAAATTCACAAAGATCACAAATTTTGTCTCTTCACAAAGATGTGAATTTTGGTAAACATATGAGTCCTTACATTAGTGAAATTGTAATTTGAACTTTGTAGGTTCTTCTTAGACATATTTACTAGTCAAAAGGCAAGTCAGTAAGTAAGCAATTTATTCAGTTGTGCAACAACCAGTGGGGAAAAGAAAAATCATTCTACCTAATTTCCATCTTCATAGTAGCTTCTGTCTTTTCTAGGCTCAAAAGCTATTGAGGAAGAAGAGAGCACGTTCAGCTCCCCACTTATGTTTTGGCTTCAACAAGAACAAAAGAGGAAAGAATGTCTTGGTGAGAAGAAACCGAAGAAAGGTTTGGTTTTTGAGATATCAAGTGATGATGGCTTTCAAATCTGTGCAGAAAGTATTGAAGGTAAGGACTGTGCTTTTCTTTTGTATTGATTCTAACTTTCCTTGCTAGAAATAAAACTGTGACTTCTGAGAATCTGTTACTTGTTTTATACATTAAAAAAATCTCCGGATTTACAGCCCTAGAACAATCCTAGTTCCTAGCAATGTCTGGATTCCATTATATATATATATATATATATATATATATCGCTGTCCCATTTTGTTTTATCAATTGACCAACAGTGTTGAACCATAGTTTGTCAAGAAACAGTGTAGATCACACAGTATGGCATCTAGACTTACCCTCCAGAGCAATTGCTGAAGAAGCTTACTTGTCTTTTATGATGCAGTGAATTTTGGAGAGGATGGAAGCAATTGGATGCAAAGATCTTAATTTATGGTCCATGAATGGAATGCAAACTTCATGTTATCTGATTAGTGTATTTAAATGTGAAGATGTTGTTGGAAAATGGCATACTGCACGTGCACTTAGAAATCTACTAATAGCAGGTTGTGTCACTGGAAACCTGATAAAACATGGCAAAATAGAGACGTAGCAAGGTACCTGTTTTGGCAGTCTTCAGTGCCCAATGCTTTGGATACTCTTTCACTGCTTTGTCATCTTTTTGTGTAACTGCAGATGCTTGGAAGTCGCTAACAGACAAAGTTCAAGAAGCCCGTTCAAATGCCCGCCTGAAACAGCTATCTTTTGCAGGTAATATCCAGTGCCCAGTTCATTTTTACTGTGCTTCTGAATGTGTAAAAACAAACAGGTCTTGCTGGGAGCGTCTTAGGTTTCAATGTTCTAAGAGTTTCAGTTCAGCTGCTGTTTTTAGGGAGAATAATTTCCCCTCATAAGTGATTTAAAATTCTTATGTAGAGTGAACTAGCTAATACAGTGCTGCTGTGAAAATTGCGGGCTAGCAAAAAAAAAAGTTATGTTTAATGAGCTGCTGTATCCTCCTGTTTCTAGTCTGCATGGTCAGGTTTTTTTGTTTCATTTTTGTTTTTTTTTGCTCTATTTCACATTCCAGGTGTGAATGGTTTGAGGATGCTGGGGATTATCCATGATACTGTTGTGTTTCTGATTGAGCAACTTTATGGGGCAAAGCACTGCCACAACTACAAGTTCAGATTTCATAAACCAGAGGAGGCCAATGAGCCTCCTCTGAATCCACATGGCTCTGCTAGGGCCGAAGTCCACCTGAGGCAAGTGTGAGCTTTGTCATTGTAAAGGTTAATGGTCCATTTGCTTGTTTAATTCTATGTCAGGGCACAAACAACAAGTCTCTAGAGCACTTGTCTGCTCTGTTAAAAAGAAATGTTAGCAACTTTCTCATGTAAATCAATTATATTGCATCTTGTGAGTCTGTGCATTTTTCTGTGCAATCCTCTTGTTGGTTGCTTTGTTTAACAAAGCTTTCCTGGCTAGTGCCTTTATTCATAGTTCTCAGAAACTATTGTGTGTTACCCTGATGCATAGAGAGCTGTGAAGGAGGACAGACAGCAGAGGGTGTAAAGCAATAAACATGTCGAGTTGTTGTGGGAACCAAATGTTTAAATTGTTTTTAGTTAGTAACACAAAATTCATTTGATCTCATTAAATTGCAGGAAATCTGCATTTGATATGTTTAATTTCTTGGCATCTAAACACCGACAGCCACCAGAATACAATCCAAACGATGAGGAAGAGGAGGAAGTACAACTGAAATCAGCCCGGTATGTAGCAGGGTTTAAAGGCGGAAAATAATGCTGTAGTGTTAAAACTAAGAGATCAGGCTTACTTGAGTGTTGTGGTTTTTGAGATGGTATTTAAAATTTCAAAGCTCCAAAGCCCTAGGAAATACAGGGGAGACTCCTACAGTGGCAAGAGAACTGACAACTGAAGGTGACCAGTCAGACCAGTCCTCCTTTCCATGTTTCTTCTCCCTGCTAATGTAAAACAAACATTCTGATGAGAATTTCATGAAGAAAGGGAGAAAATTACCTGTATTAAAAGAAAAGATTGCTGATTAGCAATGAGTTTGTTTGAGTTAAGATGTGAGAGTAAGAACTGCTCTCCATTTAGCGTGTATGTGTGCACGTGTATTACACTGAATTAATTTTGATTGTGTTCTCAGTGCGGTGCAGTGAGTGAATGTTTGTATCTTGGAAACTACCCTAGATAATACACGTCATGGGCTCTCAAATAAATGTCGTCACTTAGAAGCGTCTCTCTGTTCTAGGAGGGCAACAAGTATGGATCTGCCAATGCCCATGCGATTCCGACACTTGAAGAAGACCTCCAAGGAGGCGGTTGGTGTTTACAGGTATGGTTTTGTTCTGGTACTCTCAGATGGGCATCTGGGACAGAGAAAGGTAAAAACTGAAAACCCGTGAAGTCATGGTGCAAAATTGAGGGGAAGAAGCATCTTTCTTTGTTTTTATTTGAAGTAATCCTCAGCACAAACTACTTACTCCTGCTGACTCGTCTTGGTGGTAGCTAAGGCATTTGCATAGAAGTGGGCAGAAGAGATCTGGTGGTGTTCTCGTTGGCATTATGTTGTAGAAGTGTGACACAATGCTGTGGTCCTTGTAATGAAATAACTTGTTTTCTGCAGTGTTTGCAGTCCTACATTTCCAAGTTTAACTTGTATTGTTTGAAATATTCTCTTACCCTGTTGCTTTTTTAGGTCTCCCATCCATGGCCGGGGCCTGTTCTGCAAAAGGAACATTGATGCAGGTGAGATGGTGATCGAATATTCGGGCAATGTCATTCGCTCCATCCTCACTGACAAACGAGAGAAGTACTATGACAGTAAGGTGAGTTTTGAGGGCTTTTGCAGAACTTCTTAAAAAGCATAACAAGCCACTTTTCCCATTTGGTTATCCAAGGAAATGTAGCAGACAGCGAACTTGGCTATTGATCAGGTTTTGGGGATTTGGTCTTTGTATCAAGAAACTTCTCATGTATGGGGGGAAGAGGGGAGGAAGAGCAATTGATTTTTGCAGTTCAGAGAGGTAGAGAAGTTTACATGGTTTAAGATCTGCTCTGTGCCAAAGGAAGAAGTGGTTTAGGTGAGATGAGAGCTTGAGGGTTCATAGCATAGGTCAGTATAAACTGGAGCTCTCAAACAAAGTTAAAGGCTGATCAGTCATCTCTCAATTAAACCCTCCTTGTTATATAACAGCCTCCCTGCTATAAATTGCAGTTGTTTCACGAAGCCTTTTTTGTCATTCTTGACAGAAGCATTTTGTCTAAATAAAGACAGAACAAGCATAACCATGGAGTAGAGTGCTTAATATTTTGACTTTCCAAATGCTTTGAGTAAAGCATTTGTTTTAGTGACTTAAAAATGTTTTCAGTGCAAAGCAGTGATGTACATAAGATGAAAGAAATTATTGCTACATGTGACTGGTGAGATTACTGAGGAGTTTGGGAGAACCAGGAAGTGGCTGGGAAAGCAGGAGAAGTGTTGGACATGTGAAAGTTGCTTTTGAACATCATGATTTCGGTTTACAGACTTAGGATGTTCCCCATGCTTGCTGGAGCTCTAGATCAGTTCTTATTTTCTCTTCTGGACTGGGAAAAATATCAGTGGGGTTTTCGTGTTGCAGATCCAAAGGGTGAAGGGATGAGATAATTCAAGCATGAGCTTACAAAGACAGTGAAGAGAGGTTGCAGATACTCTTAATGCCTTGACTTTTGGTTGCCACATCATTGTAACGATCTAAGCTGTCTGTTAGAGTACCTATCTCTTCACTTCACTTGACTAACTGTCTTTCTGTCCTCTGTGCATAGGGGATTGGTTGCTACATGTTCCGCATTGATGACTCTGAAGTGGTGGATGCCACCATGCATGGGAATGCAGCCCGCTTCATCAATCACTCTTGTGAGCCCAACTGCTACTCCCGGGTCATCAACATTGATGGCCAAAAACACATTGTCATCTTCGCCATGCGCAAAATCTACCGGGGGGAAGAACTTACATATGACTACAAGTTCCCCATTGAAGACGCCAGCAACAAACTGCCCTGTAACTGTGGTGCCAAGAAGTGCAGGAAGTTTTTAAACTAGAACTTCCATGACCTACAAGTGAGCCCTAAAGGGCCTGGGGCGAACCAAAGCTTCTAGTGAGTCCCTACCCTGCCATTCGCAAGGGAGAGGGAAGGACGGAGGCAGGAATGAAGATCAGCTGGGCTCAGGGACCTAACTGGCGGCTGTGTTTCTCTGTCAGAGTCCACATCTTCATGTCTCGCATGCGCACACTTACCCTTATGAAAGACAGGCGACTGGAGAAGATCCTCAGTGTGATTATGTTTTTGCTATTGTCGTTCCTGCCCCAACCCTCAGAATTTGTTTGTCAGAATGGGGCTAATGAGTGGGAGGGGAGGGTAGACAGACCCAGGTATAGGGGAGTCATCACGGATCCCGTCCTTCTGTTGTCTCTTGGCTCAAAGTGGTGAATGTGGAGTTCTTGTTTTCATGCGACTGTCGTGTCATAAGTTTTGAAAGCACAGTACGTGACTGCTCTTTTCTCCTAGGGAGAGAAACTGTGTCCCACCAACCAGCTACTCTGAGAACTTTGTACGTGTCTGTGATTCCTTGTGCTATGCATCTCCAAAACACTATTTGTGAGTTGGTTGGTATGCTGTGTGGCATAGGTGGCCTGGTGCGCCGTGGGTCTGGCTTAGCTGTTAATCTAGGAAGACTGAATGGGGGAGAGCATCACAGAGCAGCCGAAAGTAAATTGAGAAGGATTTGGATAGTGTTTCGCTCTGAAATTCCTGCCTGAGTGCAGGGGAATTCCTGGCATTCTTTAGCAGAGAAAGGGCTTGTGCCAGCTAGTTACAGAGCTGTACAACTTTGTGAGCAAATGCTTTCTTTCAGCAGCACCCTCCCTCTGCTGTATAGGAGGGAAGCAGTTTTCCCCTGTTCCTGTCGTCAGAGGCTGTCTTTGTCCTTCGACCTAGGGACTGAAAGGCTCCTCTGGCTACAGCGGTGTGTCTGCTGCCGTGGGGCTGGTCCAAGGGACAAACGTCTTCAGGGGAGAGAAGCGGTGGTGGAAGCGGATTCTGCTGTTGGCCGCTTGAGGCTGTAGAGCAAGAACTAGGAGGGACTTCTGAGGACGCTTCCTGGGAACTGCTCTGCGCAGCCTCCTTGAACAGTGTCCTAGGGTGTGATGTAGAGACAAACAAGCGAATTCTCTAGACACATGCCTATCGCGACCCGTCTTCGGTATGTAGTTTCGTAACCTCCTATGAAAGGCACAGGAAGAGGCACCAAAATGGAGTGTAAATTCTCTGAAAATGCAAGGCCGAACACTAACCAGCCCCACGTACTCCATGCAGCACTTAGAAATGCATAGGAAACAAATAAATTAGCAATTGGCGCAGTTGAAATTGTGGTAGCTGAAGAATCAAGCTTATTTTAAGTGAATCGGAAGACGCTGTTGTCCTGGTTAAAGTAATGTAAATCCTCCTCCCTTTTGGGTCTGCTCCACGCCTCAAAAAAAAAAAAAAAAAGGAAAGAAAAAGCCCCAAGCCTAACAAATCAAGACATTGGATTTTACTCTGTTCTGTTTACAGTTTAGTATTTAAGGTTTTATAAATGTAAATATATTTTGTATATTTTTCTATGAGAAGCACTTCATAGGTAAAAGCACTTATGACGAGGCTTTTTAAACAGTGGTATTATCCTAATTTAAAAGAATCTGTTTTTAATATTGTTTTTATTTTCATAGGACGGTTATAGGAAATATCTGGCTGGACACAGTCTGATCCTTTCTCCAGAGAGAGGGGTACACTTTATTTTTATTTTTTAATCTTGTTCTGCCTTTTTGACTTCAGTAACTGTTTCTAGGAGGTTTGGCTGGACCTTAAACTTTTATTTTCTTGTCAAGATAGGGGCAGGAGGAAGAATTGCCCAGCTTAGGAGGAGTTTGACTCATGGGAACTGTATCTGAACATGGAGGCATGATTCTGCCTTGCCACACACCAGTATCCTGTGTGTATTTAAGGAAAGAGAAAGAGAGAGAGAGAACTGACCCTTCATAACTTCACCTCTTTTGCTCGGCGTTCAGAATTAGCATTTCTGTGGGAACTGTCTTTTCCCACCCTGCTGTGTCCACTCAGATCAGCTGTCCCTAACGGGGGAGCTTGGATGAGCGTGGGGCTGGGGCGGTGAGGGGCATCCCCTCGCCGCACCCAGGGGACAGGTCCTGCTCCGGTCCCTTGACCACCGGTCCTGTCCCTGTCGTGGAGGGTCAGTCTGCCGCTCCTCGCTGCTTTGTCCGGAGCAGCTCCCCTGGAGAAAGACTGTACCTTTCTTTAGGTAAATTCACGGCTCTCTGGACGCAAAAACATGGTCCTGTGGAAATCTGTTGAAGCAATAGGGCCCCGGCCCTCCTTGGCTCGCCACCATCTGGGGTGGTGTGGGGCACGCACCCACACGTGCGCTCCTCATCCCACAGTGTCTCTCTTGAAACGAGCAATCGTTCCTTGGAGCAGTTAAACCGTGAAGCACCCTTGCTTTTGTAAGCTGTCCCTGTGGGTAGGTTAGTAGCTGTTTTGGGGGCTGCCAATTGAAAGGCAACCCCAAAACTGCACGAGCAGTTTGTAGGAAATGGACCGAACTGACCAAACTCCCCGCGCTCGCAGTCTTGCACTCCATTACCTGTGCTCTTCAGGCCCCGAGACCTCTTCCTCTGACCCGGGAACGAAATACAGCACTCGCAGGGTCAGGAACTGCTGGTTTCCTTTCTTTATTGCACTGCGTGATTATTATTTGGTAATAACTGTTTAAAGAAGAGTCAAATTGAAGCTGCATTTGTTACTGAAATGATTTGATGCACTGACAGTTTGGGAACGCACATACCTTGAGAAGGCCAAAAAGCACGTCTGGGAGCAGGTCTCAGCCCTGCCTCCACAGACACAGCTGCTCTTTGTCCTTTTCCTTTCTTGGTTTTGACAGCATTGCTGGGGGACAGCTCTCACCGTGCTTAAACCCTAGAATCGTATGCGGCTCGACCACGTTTCTCTTGCCCGCGCTGCTCCCTCTTAAAGAGGGGGCGCGTCGTCCCCGCCGGCAGCTCCCTTCTCGTCTGCCCGGCGTCGGCGCGGGGCCGGGAGGCAGGTGCTGAGCGGGCGTCCCGACTGGGAAATGCTGCCCAAAGCCACCCCCGTAGGGAAAACCCGCCGGGCCGGGCGGCTAGGAAACCTGAGGGAAAGCCGCGGGAGTGCCCCCGGAGCCAAGCACCAGGAATCTCCTCCTGCGAGGACTGGCCGAGCAGACGGGCCCGGCGGGGCCCTCGCTCGCTGTTTGCTTTGCTGCTATTCCTGCGGCGGCTGCCTGGGCAGGTGCCGCTGTGGCCAGTGAAACTGTCTGTACCCAGAGAAGCTGAGCTGTGCTGCCGGCGGGCTGGGCCGCGGTGCCCACGCTCCCGTCCCGCTCGCAGCCAGAGCAATCCAGCACAGGCGCTTGACTCTCTCTTTTGGGCAAATGGAAGCGAGGCCGGGAGAAGCCTTGGCAGCTCGCGCGTACGTGTTCCCCCACCTGGGAGACGCCTGCGCGCCCTTCGCCCCTGTTCTGCCTGGGCTAACGGTGAGCACAGCACAGCTTCCCAGTATATGAATGTATATTTTATAAGGACTGACGCAGATCATGATATCTGAAAATACTAAAAAATGGAACCTTAGGGCGTTTATTTTTATTTGTACAAACCGATTTTTTTTAAAGGAAAAGCGGGTCATTGCAAAGGGCTGGGTATCTTTTTGTTTATTGTTTTTCTTTCATTTCAAAGCAATACCAGGTTCTTCAGTGAGATGGTCTTTGTGCAGAATCATGCCATTCAAACCCATACTACTGGTCCACATCCAACACTTGCAAGTTTTTTTTATAACTATAAATACAATATATATAGGAACTAATATAGTAATGCACCGTGTAATGAAGCCTAGTTCAGTATCGGTCCATGGCTTTTAATTCTCTTAACACTATAGATAAGGATTGTGTTACAGTTGCTAACAGAGGCGGGAAGAAGTCGGGCTGCGCGTTCCCAGGCAGACGGCGGCCTCGGTGGGGCCGGGCAGGAGCACGCCTGGCTCTGAGAGCTGGAGAGTGAGACGGAGCCTGGGAACGGGCAGCTGAGCGCTTCCCTGGCCTTTATTGTTACCAGTCAGTACTTGTACAACTTGGTTTTTTCCTTTTTTTCTCTCTTTTTGGTTATGAATGTTGGGGTACCACCTGCATATAGGGAAAATGTGCTCTGTGCTTTCCTGGTATCTTTTTAACAAGGTACAGTAGCTTTGTCTATCAACCAAGAACTATACTTGTGGTGTTTCTTTTATTGAACTTAACAGTCTCTTTAGTAAATACAGGTAGGTGAATAATTGTTTCAAAAAAAAAAAAAAGAAAAAAAAAAACTCTGCAAAGGCAAGGTTATGTTCTAGAAATACACTTCTTGACAACTTATCATGTATAACAAATCTTTTTTTCTTGTGTTCTTCCAAGCTTCTGTTTTGTTTTTTTTTTTTTAAAAAAAAAAAAGAGGAAACGTGTCTAAAGTACATCAGTGTTAACTCCCTGTCACAGGGAAGAAGGAAATACTTTAATAGTTTAAAAAAAATGCTGAAAGCTCTGCAAAAGACTGAATGTAAAAATAAAAAGTGTACATAGTTGTAAAAACAAAACAAAACAAACAAAAAAACAACAAAAAAAAAACAAAGGAGTTTTTAAACATGTTTATTTTCTATGCACTTTTTTTTATTTAAGTGATAGTTTAATTAATAAACATGTCAAGTTTATTGCTGCAGAGGGTTGCTCTTGGTTTATTCCTGAGACTGGGAAGCTGCTTTTCCTGTTTAAATGATCGCATTTCTCATCCCACACGCACTTTGTTGCTCTGCCTGCGTGTTGCTGCCCGAAGGAGCTTTGCGCTCTGCAGGAGAGCCGCGCTGCCCCAGCTGCTTGACCAGTGCCCTTGGCCCACACCGCGGCCAGGGTCAGCAGCGGGTGCACGATGCCACCCGTGACAGCGCTGAGGGGATGGGGATGGGAGCGTGAGTGTCTCTGTGGGGCTGCAGCAGCGCTGGCAGCAGCGCCGAGCGTGGCCGGTGCTCCAGGGGCAGTGCCACGTGGCTCGGGGACAGGACGGCACCGAGTGCCCGCAGGAAGCCCGAGGGCACGCAGCAAGGGCTCGAGTTGGTGAGTGTGGGTGGCTTCTGGCTGCAGAGCCACTCTGCTTCCCTTCTGCTCCCACACCACGGTGTGTTTCGGTGGAGGCGTGCTTGGTTCTGTCTAGCGTGCTGCGGTCGCTGTGCACGGGTCACCTTGGGTAGTTGTGGGTCCTCCAGCCGGGCTGTTCCCTGTGGGAATTGGCTGGGTCGGGGGGTGGAGGAGCCCCGTGGCTGGGCTGGGATAGGATGGGGATGGGTGAGTGATGCCAGTGGGGTGAACATTAACCTGCCAGCAGCTGTCCTCCAGACCTGCTGGGGCTTCGCTGCAGGCGCTGCGCACACAGCACCATGGCCACCGCAAATGACAGAGCCATCCTGCAGACCATTTTCAACCCCAGCACTCCGTTTGGGGACATCCCTGGACTGGATGAGGAGGAGGACATCCAGGAGGAAGGTGAGGCAGATGCAGCTTCAGGTTCCTGCTGGTTGCTTCCCATGTGCGCAGCCCCTCTCCCTCCTGCTGGGCTGCCACCCAGGGGTGGCTCGGGGTCCGCTCTGCCTCCCTGGGGTCAGACTCGGCATGGAGGGGAGGTCCTGGGGCTGGTGCTGGGACTGCACCAAGCAGGGCACAGGTATGCGGTGACCAAAGCCAGGTGCCCACAGCTGGTGGTGGCGCCTGCCCCCTGGGCACGTCTGTGGAGCACGGGATAAGGGATGCTGCTTTTGTCACGGCACAGAGGAGACCTTTGCACCCGAGCTGCTGGAGCAGGTCCGGGACCTGGAGTTGCAGGGGGTTTCTGCTGCTGAATCTGGAGATGTGAGCACAGCCCTGGAACGGTTCAACGAGGCCATCCGCCTGCTCCCTGGGCGCGCCTCGGGATACAACAACCGGGCCCAGGCTCTGCGCCTCAAGGGGGATGTGGCAGGTAAGGATTACGGGGCCAGGCGGCAGCCCTGCAGCGGGGGCAAAGCACATGGGGCCTGGCCCCTTCCCCAGACTACCCCAGCTCCCCGCCACCTTTTGCCCTGTCCAGGTGCGCTGCGGGACTTGGACACCGCCATCCAGCTGGGCAGGGGCCGTGGCCGTGCCGCCTGCCAGAGCTTCGTGCAGCGGGGGCTGATCCACCGGCTGCAGGCCCGCGATGAGGATGCCCGGCACGACTTTGAGCGTGCAGCACGCCTGGGCAGCGCATTCGCACGGCAGCAGCTGGTGCTGCTGAACCCCTACTCAGCGCTCTGCAACCAGATGCTCTGTGAGATGCTGGGGCGACTGCGCAACCCCAACAGTGCCAGCAGCAACTGAGGCCGGAGCCCCCTTCCCCTTCGTCCTGGCCAGTAGCCAGGGGCAGGGCTGCCTTTGAGGCCTCGGGAGGCTTGAAGCCCGGCGGAGGCAGCAGCGCACAGCCGCTGTCTGATCCAGGGCCACCCTGAGGAAAGCTTTCTGCCCCCCGGCTTTGTCTCAGCTCTGTTCTGCCCCAAATAAAACCTCGCTGTCTGCCCAGCAGGGCTCTGGCTGCGGCGTTGTCGGTGCTTGCGGCGAACACCCAGCCCCGCTGCCCTGGGCAGCTCAGCGCCAGGCTGGGCCGCGGGGGGCCGAGCCCCCCCTCGAAGCGAGGAGGCGGCGGCGCGGGGCCGCCCGTCCCCTGCGTGCTGCAGCTGTGGGACGGCGGCCGTGACCCCGCGGCCGTGGCGGCCGCACGGGGCTGGCCCCGCTCAGGCGCAGCTGCACGGCCGAGCCGGGGGACGCTCGGGGCCGGGACCGCGCCTGCCCAGGCCCCGCGGGCGCCCGGGCGCAGCGGCGCGGCTCCAGGTAGGTGCGGCCTGGTCGCGTCCTTCGGCCGACAGGCGCCGGGCGCGGGGATGTGCCCGTGTCCCTGCTCCGCCTGCCTCTCCCCTAGCGCCGAGCCCGGCCGGCCGCGATGGGGAGCCTCGGGGGCTGCCCGGGGGCTGCCTTCGCCCCGCTGCTGCTGCTGCTCGGCTTCCCGGCGCTCTGCCTGGCAGGTGAGGCCCGGGCGGGGTCTGACGCGGCCCCGGGTGTGGGGGGACCCCCCCGCGGCTCTGATCTGCTCTTGCGCTCCGGCAGGGCTGAGGGAGCTGGGCCCCACCATCGACGGGCAGCCGCTGGCCTCGTGCACTCTGCGGGAGAAGGAGAGGCGAGCCTTCACCTGCCGGGCCCCGCAGGCAGCCCCTGGCTCCGTGCTCACCTGGTACCTCGATGGCCGGAGGCAGGCGGCAAACTGCTCGGCAGCGGGCACAGCCAGCAGCACTCTCACCATCGCTGCCCGGCGCGCGGATCGCGAGCTCAGCTGCTCCGTGACCGACCCAGCCTCCGGTGACACCGCCAATGCATCCGTCCTCCTGGATGTGCAGTGTAAGGCCTGCGGCACCGGCCCTGCTGTCACCCCTGGCCGGAGGCACAGGGAGGGTGCACAGGGCTGCTGCCTGGCTGGAGCCAGAGCAGGACATGGATCTGTCACAGCAGTAGCAGGGGAGCATCTAATTAGTGCTGTGCAACAACAGATGAGTGCTCCTAGTCTCTTCTGAGCAGCAAATCCTGTTGCTGACTGTGCTGCCTCCCTGCCTCTGCTGTCCCCTGTAACTCCCTCTTGTCTCACTGCCTGTGTTTGCTGCCTAGATAAGCCAGAGATCCTGCGCGCAGATGCCCGCTATGAGGAGGTCGATGGTGCTGGGCTCCTCCTGGTGCTCTTTGTGCTGGTGCAAGCCAACCCCCCTGCTAGCATCACCTGGGTGGACCAGGATGGGCGCGTAGTGGCCAATGCATCCGAGTTCCTTCTCCTGGACGCCAAGCACTACCCCGGACTGGCCAACCACTCTCTCCATGTGCACCTTGGCAGCGCAGCCACCAATCTCTCAGTCAGTGCTGCCAACAGCCTGGGCATCACCACTACCTCCCTCCTGCCTCCAGGTAGGTGCCACAGGGGTAGGTGCCAGAGCCCGGAGCTCCCAGGGTACTGAGGGAGCTATGCTGCTCACACAGGTTTGCTGGATGCCCATGTGGAGCTGCCCCTCCTGGGTGTTGCTGTGGGGTCAGTCCTGGCCCTGAGTGCTCTCCTTGGCTTGGGCTCCCTCGCTGCCTGCCTGGCGTGCCACCGAGCCAAGCCAGCACCAGGTAAGAGCCAAGCAGGAGGGAGCCCTGGGGCAGGCTTGTGGTCCTGCAGCTCAGCTCCAGCTGGGTCCATGGCTGCAGCTCAGCTCCAGGGACGTGGCTGTTCCCTGACACCCTCCCTCCCACAGGACTCCCTGGATCTGCATCAGTGCCTCCCAGGTAAGCCCTGGTTTCCCTGCCTCCTCTTGGAGCAAGAAGTGCCTTATTTAACAGCATCCCCTGTGCTGGGTGGGAGTGAGTGTTTTGTGGGAATTGTGCCACAACCTGCTCAGCCAGCACCCTCATCACAGCAGGGCCGAGCACCTGCAGACCCCAAACACGTGCCTGCCCCGGGAGAACAGGTCCCTGCCGCCTGACCTGCGACTTGGAGAGCTCATACAGGAGGACAGAGGTAAAGCACCGAGGCACGTGGATCCCATGTGAGCTGAGAAGCTCCTGCTCCGTCCTGTTTCCTTTCCTACAGCCAATCCTGGGGATGTGGAAGCCAAGGGAGGGCAGTGGACCCTGCAGAACACCCGTGTCCTTAGTGAGGGAGTACAGACGGGTGAGCAGCCCAAAAAATGCTATGCTGCAGAGACCCTGGCCTCTGCGGCTGTCCGGGAAAGTGGTGGCAACGAGCTCTTTCTGTCCTGCAGGTTTGGTCCCATTCCTGATGGCTGGGCACATCTACAAAGTTCCCAGTATGAGCAGTGATGAGATCTGGCTGTGAGATGCACCACGGTGCCGATGGGCTGCTCTTCCCCCCAGAGCCTCCTCAGGACCCCGGCAAGCACCCAGCTCCCCCTGTGATCAGCGCCTGTGCTTCAGGGGGGAAAGAGCAATACCACAATCCTTTTGAAACCACTCCGTCTGCCTCGCTCGTCTTCTGGAAGTTGCCCGTCTTCTTCAGTGCTCATGGAGGACCCACAATGCAGACTGGCACTGGTGAGACTGGGCCGGGGAGCAAGTGCCACGGTGGGGAACAGTCCGAGGGTGAGGGCAGTGGGCACAGAAGGGTCCCTGCAGAGCTCAGTCCCGTTGAGCCTGGAATGTCTGACTTCCCTCAGACCTTTGAGGACTCCTTCAAATACCAGATCCTGATTTTTCTGGCTGTTGGCAGATACCTGACTTCCAGTGTAAAGTGTTTGGCCTGCTGTTAAGGCTTCGTTGCCCAGCAAACCTCAGCCTCGACATCCTAAGTATCAGGTGCCACCCTGGGACAATAGGCATGGGCTGGGCGCACTGTCAGCTGGTAGATGTCACCCGAGGCAGGGCACACTCCCCCGTCCCAGGGGCTGGGACAGGGAAAGGCACTCAAGAGCAGGACAGCCTGGAAGTGCCAGCTGCACGCAGGGTGTTCCTGCCCCATGGTGCCACTGCTCTGGAAGAAACATGGTGATGAGACAGAACCATGAGGGTTCCCTGTGTGTCACCAGGCCAGGAAATGCTGCAGCAGCTGCAGCAGGACCTCTCCTCCAGGCTCTGACTCAGGAGGAGCTGATGTGGCTCCCTGCAAAGGGAAATGCCTTTGGGAATGGCATGTTTTTACATAACTGTTATCATCAAAATGCATCAAAGCTTTTTATAGACAAGATTCTGTCAAGCTGCTAGTGCTGTGGTTCCTCCCCCCGAGTAAGGCCAAGCACCAGCCTTCAGTTAGCACTCACAGCCTGCTTGCTTTACAAACCTGTCCATCCCTGCTGGATCGGGGACAGGTGAGGGCAGCCAGCATGGCAGGGGCTGAGAGGAGTCATCCCAACAGCAATAAACTAAGCTTAAGTGTCTGTGTGGTGCTGCACTGGTTATTTATCTTCTTTTTCTTTGCTGAACTCCATTAAAACAGCCAGTGGGAGCAACAAATGTACAAACTCCTCTAAATTTGTATGTACCGGCCTCATCAGCTTGTCACCCACCTGGGGTCCATGGCCAACACACCCTGTTTCACCCCCTGCCGTCATCTGCACGCAGTGAGAGGTAAGCAAAGAGCACCCCCCCTCACTGGCTCCTCTGGTTTTAACTCCTGCACAAGCAGCAGAAGGGAAGCTGCTGGCAGCAGCAAAGGGCATGGAGAATAGAAGAAGTAGCTCTGTAATAAAGGGAAGAGGAGACTCAAGACCCCCAGAGTGCATCAGATCTTGGAATGCAGGGGATAGATCTAAGTTGTGTGTCAGAGCATGGAATTTATTCCTACACGCTGTAGTGTACACTCTGCAAGCCTCGGTTCTGCAACATCAGTGGCACATACACTTTGTCATTTGGAAGAGAGTTTAATGCTGTACTCCCTGGAGACCAGTCAAAATGGAGCTATTAGCATCCGCTATAAACGTGAAGACTAAAAAACCTACTTTATGAATGCAGAAGAAGCTCTGCAGTATTTATAAAATAAGGGAGGCTTCTGAAATGTGTTGCTTCACAGGTTGCTTTGGTCAAAACTCTATGCCCAGCAGCGGATCTTGATCCAAGAGATGAAGGTTTCATGCAAAGCTTCAAGTAAAGCTTAATACTTCCACTTCTGCTGCTTGTGAAGGTGTGTTGGATGGAGAACTCCTAGCCTTCTTCCCTTCAGCCATAGGCTTGAAATGCTGCAGGAGAAAGAATGCATTAGTGCAAAGATGAGACTCGTTAATTAGAGTGCATGTGTACCTGAAAACACAAGCCACTTTAGCACCATACGAGCTGTGTGCTCAGCAGCGAGCTAGAGCCTCACGCAAGCCCTGTTCTAACCACGCTGTCTGTGCTCAGCACAGTTACCATGACTTCTGTGGGAAAAAGCATCTGGACTTATGTTGGATTGCTAAACAGTGCTGCATGCCAGGCTTGCAGAAAGTCAGAGGCTCCTTGTGCAATGCTGCAATATCAGTGCTGGGCCTTTGGGGTACTAGGGAAAGGAGAAGCTTAGAAAATGTTCTTTGGACTCTTCTATGATAGTCTATTAGCTCTTTACAAATACATAACAGCAAGGCCAAATTTAAGGACACAAGCTCTGTAATGCTTCCAGCTGAGTGACCAGTGCCTGTCTGGGGTTGCTTACTTGTGAGTTCTTGAACTCTGAGTAGAGCGAGAAAAGTACATGCAGAGGCTGGATCCGACTCTTGTACACAGGGATGTCCAGAATGGCTAAAAGAAGAGCAGAAGTGCATGAGAGCAAAGGGACTACACCACCCTGCACAGAATGCTACCTAGGCTATTGGAAGAGAGTTAAATGCTCACGCTCATCAGCTGGCTGAGCAGAGCAGATAAAACCCAAACTCACTAACAGACAGACAGAACATCCTCTTTAGACCAGCCTAAGATAACGTTGTTACCTCTGTGTCTGTCAAAGTTGCATGTTTCCATTTGTTGGCAATTCCTGGGCTAGGAATAATCAGATGCCTTTAAGTGAGGGTAAGAAAGGGATCTCCTCTGCTTACCACAAATCATGTCAACATATTCAGCCAGGTCGCAGTTCATCTCTGCAGTTGGGAGGCCCACCTGGAACAGAAGGGGGTGTTAGTTCTGTTCTCAAATAGCAAGGGACTGAGAGCATGTGCTAATCTTGGACCAAGCACAGAGGCTATCTGGGCAGCAGCTAGGCATTCAGGCTTTAGGCTGCTCACCTGTCTTCTGTTAAGAGAGATATTAAGTAAGGAACTAACCTCAACCAAGAAGGATGAAGTCAATGTGGTCAAAGTAGAAGAGACGCTCAGGTTTCAAGTTAGATCGTTTCTAATGCTGTGCCCTGAGCTAACTACCTAGCACTTGTATATCATACCTTTCCCAAGAGCTCCTCAAACTCTGGTGACCACTCCTGCATGAGGGTCTCTATGTCAGGCATGGGCCTGCAAGGGAAGGAAAAAAAAATAAGATTACATGCAAGAAACTGAAATGGCTTCCTACTGCCAGATTGCTCTGAATGAGACAGATTCCATTTGAACCTGTTGAGAGAGATCTGCATGTCCACCGAGTGCCAGTTTGGACATTTTTATTCATTAAAACAAAATTAAGCTTTAAATTTGTGGTTAGCACTATGGCTGAAGGAAGATGCTAGAAACACTGCTTCCTTTAGAGTGACTGGGTTGTTCTGAACTGGGAGTCTGGGCAGAAGGGGGTGCCACAGCAGCTGAGACACAAATCAGTACGTGGTAAGAGTAAGTCTTGCCTCCTCTGACTTGTCTGGACTTTCTCCTTTTACAGAGTCACTGCTTTCAAGGAATTGAAAGTGG
Organism: Nettapus auritus; assembly: GCA_011076525.1. Lineage (NCBI taxonomy): Eukaryota > Metazoa > Chordata > Aves > Anseriformes > Anatidae > Nettapus > Nettapus auritus. The sequence goes on from CM021788.1 coordinate 7,207,636, forward strand.
TGCATGCTAGCTGTTAAGCTACTTGAAGTTTCCCTACTACACAGGGAAAAAGAAGTACAGAGAAGGAAAGTGCATGTCCTGCAGATGTGCATGGTATGACTACCCTGAAACTCAGCGTATCTTCTCCCTCTTAGAGACGTCTCGATAGTTCTGCTCAGTACCCTTTGATTTTGCCACCAGCCTCCCACTGACCTGAAGGTCTGCTGATAAAATGGCTCACCGGGTATAGTGGACAGTGGCCGGAGGTTTGCAGCGGTGTAGTTCGCTGATACTTTCAATCCAGCTGTCAATGGCTTTGGGGTTCTTTTCTGCATTCTCCACACTCTTCACTTTTATCTGCTGCTAGAAACAAAAATATTAACCTGGAAGTACTTTGCGTTTTGTTTTTGTTTTGGTTGGTTGGTTTTGGTTGTTGGTCTTTTTTTTTTTTGCAAACCCTGTGTTTGCCCCTGATTAACGACGTCTTCTCTTTCCTAGTTGCACTATACCAACTGATTTCTTCAGACAGAAGAGCAGCTGGGAAGCAAAACACTGAGTAAAAACAGGTAGTGACAACCCAAAGAAAAATATATATATGTTACAGCTCCACCTGAACGAAACAGAGATCCAAAGTCTGTACTGAAACTTGCCTTAAGCACTGCTTAGATACACTTTAGTTTAAAGCTATAGGTAATAATTGGTTATTTTTTTCTCCTCTTAAAGCCAAGTTATAATTTGTGCTGCAATGCTACAGTCACAGAGAGACAAAAGAAAGATTGAAGTGCAATGATTTTGCCCTAGCCAGTGAGCAGTAAGCATCCCCTCTCTCTCCATGACTCACTGTGATGTTGTGCTGTTTGGAATTCTCTGTTAGCCAAAGAGAAAGCACTGTGGGATCTGACTGCTTCGTTGACGGCTCATCTAGGACCAGTAAGCCGAGGTTATCAGGCTTGCCATCTGGACGTGGGACCTGCAGGTAAACACAGAATGTATTCTCAATGGGAGTCCAGAGCAGGGGCTGCTGGAGCTATTTTGTAAAGACCCTCCCTGTGGTTTGAAATTCAGACCCTAAAAGGAATTGGTAGGCATGCTGCTCTGACAGAACAGAAAATAGGAGGTGTTAGCACAGTGGTACCTGAAAATGTACAATGTGTTGGCCAAAGAAGGCAGCTCTCACCTTAAATTACATATATACTACGTGGGAGGTCACCAAAGTGACCACCCATTTTCCAGTGTCACTAAGTGTAATCTCCTAGGTGTCTATAACAGTATGTCCTACAGTGCAGGGCAAGGATACCTCGCTGCTGCAAGGATGACACGGCTGAGCTCTGGGCGGCATAGCCTGACTGCCAGTCTCACACCACTGTCACCTTCTGCTTCAGCCTGTGTGGCAGGAGGTACCGAAACTATTGTACCTTTAGGAATGCATCAATGTCTCCAACAGCAGGAATGAAGTCTGGAATAAAAGGCTGCAGTTTGTGTTCAATCTCTATTGTTTTTGGAGTGTACCTGAAGGGGAAAAAAAAAAATAGCGTTACACGGTGGGTGACTGATATTTCCTGTCACACTTATCCCTGACACGAAGGAGAGCCAAGAGCTGGCTAGAGACTTCCTTCAACTCACCTCCTTATGTATTCGAAGAGCTCCTTAATTTCGGGAGATACTGGCAGGTAGTCATAATCGGCTAGGTTGTAGTCACTAAAGCGAGGAAGAGAAACTTGGGTAAAGATTAATTTGTGTTAGTTTTTGCACAAGCACGCGTTGCGGGGCTCCTCTCGGTGGTGCCTGTTGGTTCCATAGCAAGGCGCCGTCCCTGCGTTTCCCGGGGAGCCCCCTCGCAGGACTGCAGCTCAGCAGGCTGGCGATTCTTTTCTCAGGCCCCTTGTGTGTGCACGGAGAGGACGGGCCCGTGCTGGCGGCCCGAGGCCCGCGCCTGTGCTTCACTCGGGGCCGCGACCGGCCCGCGGCACCCGCCCGGCTGCCCTCCGCGCTCACCCGTCCGCCGGGGCTCCGTGCTCCTCCGAGTCATCCTCCGAGTCGCTCCCCGAGGAGTCCTCCGAGTCCTCGTCGTCATCGTCCTCGCTGAGGGCGGCGGGGAGGGCCGGCCGGGCCGCCGCGTCCTGCTGGGCCGGAGGGAAGGAGCCTCGCCGGGACGGGCCCCCACCGGGCCGGGACCCCACCGGGCCGCCCTCACCGGGCCGCCTCCCGCCGCCCGCCCGGCCCCGCGCCTACCTCGCCGCCGCCGCCGCTCTCCCGGCCGCCG
>CM021788.1:7210277-7225120 GCA_011076525.1 Nettapus auritus
CGGAGCCGCGGCTCGGGCGGGCCGGGGGCCGGGGCCGCCTCGGCCGCGCTGCCTCGGCCGAGGGCCGGGGCCGGCCGTCCCGCCTCTGGAGCGAGGGGGAGCCCCTCTCGGAGGCGCAGCCGCGGCTGCGGGGCCCTCCTCGGACAGGGTTTTTGGCTGCCGCAGGCTTTGTTGCACCCGGTTGCGTGCGTTTTAAAGGTCGCTTGGGGTGCTGAGGACGTTGTCTCCGGCGAGGCGTCGTGGCTGATAACGTGGCGGCTGGGTCCGGGTGGCGGTCAGGCACTTGGCGTTGCTGTCAGGGAGCACGGCGCGCAGAGCTCTTCCCGGGCCGGGCCGGTCCCGCTCCGCGTCGCCCACCTGGCGGCACTCGCTGAGGCGGCAGAGGCCGATGCGCTGCGTGCTGCGGCGCTCGGTGGTGCTGCGGGAGGCGCTGGAGCCGTCCTGCGCCAACGCTGTGCGCCGAGCGGTTGGACAGGTGGGGTATTTCTGACCGCTTTTCTTCCGGATGGCTTTGTCCCCGTGGTGTCAAGCTGCAGGGTCCTAGGGCTGTCCAGACAACACGCAATAGTTTTGCCAGGGTACCTGACGGCCTTTGTCAGCTGTTGACTGGGTCCGAGGTGGTACTGGAAATCCGTCCGCAGCCGAGAGTTTCTGGTGCTTCTCTCGTTGATGGAGTACTGTGAGTAAAAGTGGCTGGGGAGCTCAAGGATCTTAGCTGCGGAAAGCGTCCTGTCTTGACAAAGTTAATTAAGAAACTAATCCCGGAGAGGAATTTCAGGAAGAAGTCCAGGTAGAGTAAGAAAAGGTAAATGAGTAGTTGCCTTACTGCCGTTTTATTGTTGGTACAATAGCATCTGTGAAATGCCTACGAGAGTCATCCATGGGCTGTAATTAATATAGCTCTTGAGGTTTTATTAACCTGTTTTGACTGTAAACGTGGCATTGGGAAGGAATGTCACGTTTGGAAACATTCTGGTGTTCAATGTAAGTTTTATGCTGGGTCCGAACTGACAGAAAATTCAGTAACGTAGACCCTTGCCTAAAGCGTTTTTGTCATACTTTGTGTATAGAGCAGTGGGTTGGTTGACTCTGTCTGCCTGACTGGAGGACTGAGAGCTTTAATTCCAGATAGCACAGAAAAAGAAAGTGGGCTGCAGCATATCTGCAGAGAAAAGCAGAGGTGGATCTGCTATTAGAATAGGTCAGTTCCTGGCGCTAGTCATAGAAAGACACGTAAGATCCCAGTGAAGGAAAATCAGCTCAATGTGGAAGGTTACTGCCAACTAGATCTTACCTTTCTTTGCACGTATGACTGCGTGTCAGGCTTGCAGGGGCTAGGCAGCGTCCCAGACCGCACAGCTCACCCATGTCCGTGTTCTCCATAGGTGCTGTTGGCGGCCGCCGTCTGCACAAAGGCGGGGAAGGCCATTGTCTCCCGGCAGTTCGTGGAGATGACCCGGACCCGCATCGAGGGGCTGCTGGCAGCTTTCCCAAAACTCATGAACACTGGGAAGCAGCACACTTTTGTGGAAACAGAGAGTGTGCGGTATGTGTATCAGCCGATGGAGAAGCTCTACATGGTGCTGATCACCACCAAAAACAGCAATATCCTGGAAGACCTGGAAACACTCCGACTTTTCTCTAGAGTGGTAAGGACCTACACTGCGGGTTATTTACTGGAAAGTTAACCTCTGTAGCCTGAAACGGTGCTAACATAAGGGAACCTGTTGGTGAGCTATTGCTGAAGTACTGTCTGCCTCCACCTACCAACGCGATTTTCTAGAGCCTGTTCTTGATCTGGGACAAGGTTAAGCTTTGAAGTTTCTGCAGTATTTTTGAACTATACGTAAGAAACCCCTGGTTGCCCGTTAACTGGTGAGACCAAAGGGACGAAGTTACAAATTTAACGTAAAACATTCGGTATATTCTTAAGATAAGTTATATTTTCTCTAAAAATACTGTGGCTTTACGGAATGCACTTGAGAAGCGTAGCACTACTCTAAATAACATTTCGAAGTAATGAGTTTTTGCAATTGTTGTTATTAACTTCATAATCTACTTCTGGCAGATGCAACCCAAGGATCTTCAGGAAGTTAACTAGCATGGTAGTATTTGCTTGTTTATGTTCTTGTGAATTACAAAGTTAGAGCTAAGTTAAAAGGTTGCATAAATATTTTAGTTGAGGAAAAACTGACAATGGAAAAAACTCTGCTTGTTTATCAACAAGAAAAAGGAACGAAAGGCAGCTCAGTGATGCGCTAGTTCTGCGGAGGGTCTAGCACAACTGTGAAGTCTGGGAACAGTAGAAAGTGCTGAAAGTTACGTCTGTCTGTCTCTATGAATGCTCCTTTTAAATGTTTCTCCCAAATTAGATCCCTGAATATTGTCGAGCCTTGGAGGAGAATGAGATCTCTGAACACTGTTTTGACCTGATTTTTGCCTTTGATGAAATCGTTGCCCTGGGCTACCGTGAGAACGTAAACCTGGCACAAATCCGGACCTTCACTGAGATGGACTCGCATGAAGAAAAAGTGTTCCGAGCTGTCCGAGAGGTGAGCGAAATAATTTTGAGTTGGCACAAGGGACTCTGGAAGCGATGCTTTTTATGTAAAGATGTTACCCCAATTTGATCAGGGTTTTAAAATTATTTAGGTTTTCTGTAAACTAAATGCCAGTTCCCTGTTCCTTCAGAAAAGGTCGATAAGAAAGCATACTTAGCAGTAGTTGCTGTACAGAATAAGATTGAGGTTGCAAAGCTTTACCAGCCTTTTGTCTTTTACTTCAGACTCAGGAACGAGAAGCAAAAGCTGAGATGCGCCGTAAAGCAAAGGAATTGCAGCAGGCTAGAAGGGATGCAGAGAGACAAGGCAAAAAGGCACCTGGTTTTGGTGGCTTTGGCAGTTCAGCTGTGTCTGGGGGCACAACAGCGGCAATGATCACAGAGACCATCATTGAAACGGAGAAGCCCAAAGTGGCACCAGCGCCTTCCAGGTAAGTGTCCAGTAGGCAGCAGATGTTCTTGGAGTCAGCACTGTCTGAAAACCACACCCCCAAATAAAGGGTTTCAGTTGCCTTCCTCCTGAGTCTTCATGGATAAACAGGTGCTAAACTAGGTGGTACACGTGGGTAAGCGAGGGAGCATTCACCTGTGGCCTGGGTGCTGTTGGGGTCTGCTAGTGCTCACCAGGTTGGCGATGTTTTAGACACCAAGAGCTTTCTCCCTGGTTCCGCAAGAAGTATTGCCTTAAAATTACAGGTTCTTTGTGTGCCTCCACTCTGGGTTACTGCAAAGATAAAGAAAGTCAGGCCTCTCTCCTTAGCTTCTCTGATCTGTGTCTGCTGACCTCAAAGCCTTTAATGTGGATTCTTTTAAACCGGTGCATATTGTATGTATTGCGGACCATGTATTTTACTATTTAAGAGCATTTGTGCTGCGTATCACAGTAGTACCTGAGCATCTTGTAGTCTCCATGGGGTTTTCGATGGGTATTGGACTTCTCATTTTGTGTGAGAAAGAGTGGTACCAGGCAATACTCCTCGTAATCTGTATCTAAACTGTAATATTTCATCCTTACAAGATCTTCTCTTCTGTACTTGTTCTCCCCCCCAAAAAATAGGTTATAGAGGTGAATATTAAATTGTTGGGATAATCAAGTTGCAACACTTGGAATTAGGACTGAGGAAGAATTAAACTGCTGCAATTAATGATTTTAATGTCTGTGCGTTATGTTTAGGCCTTCAGGTCCTAGTAAAGCTCTGAAACTTGGCGCTAAAGGGAAGGAGGTGGACAACTTCGTGGACAAACTGAAATCGGAAGGAGAAAATATCATGACTTCCGTAGGCAAACGCTCTACAGAAGCAGCCAAAGTTCTTGCACCACCCGTTAACATGGAGAGGTAGGTATTATCCTTGCTCTGCAAGCAGTCTTCTTACTACTCTCTGATCCACGTGTTGCTTTGTGAGGTGTCTTCCTCTTTAGTTTTCATCACAGGCTTTTTCCTGCCGTTGAAGGCCTGTGCGCTCATTTAACCTTCTGATTTTAAAAGATGAAGGGTAGAATCTGGGAAAGCACAGTAACAAAAGATAGTTTATTTGATTAGAAATAGTCTTAGCTCAAATGGATGTACCTCCTCTGTTTAGCTGAGATTGGGAATTTTCCTGTGCCTTCTGGAATGCATCTCTTCACAGTGTTTTACCTTCACATGAGTTAAAGTAGCTGCCATTTTTCCTGTTACCAGACACAAATAGTTCCTGTCCTACTGCAGCCTAGGATACAGATATTCAGAGTTTGTTTTACATGTAGCAGGTCAGAACCTTTTTCTGCTGTGAGCTGTGCTGCTGTACAGTAGCGGGATTTCGAGTGAGCAGCGTATCGAGATACGGGTTTCTGTTTTTTCCTGGACTTGTGTCCATAGATCTATGTGCCCCTGAATTAAAGTGCTGGAGCATCATCAGTGCATGCATCTGTTATGCTGTCAGTGTCACTCTGTTTGGGACCATCACGCTCTTTGTAGCACCTGCTCATTGCATATCGCCTCTCCTTGCCGAACACTAATTTTTCGTCTTGCCTGGTAGATGCCAAGTGTAAGACTTGAGGTACTTGTTTTTCTGTCCAGTGTGCACATGAAAATAGAGGAGAAAATTTCTTTGACGTGTGGCCGTGATGGAGGGTTGCAGAATATGGAGCTGCATGGCATGATCATGCTGCACATCTCTGATGAAAAATTTGCACGGATTCGCCTGCATGTAGAAAACGAAGACAAGAGGGGAGTGCAGTTACAGGTAAAGTGTTTGGAGTTCATGCTGTTTAACATGCTTATGCTGTTCTTTGGGGCAGAATGTTGGAAATACTTGTGTGCTAGTGTCTGTGCAGCCTTTTCAGCGAGTATGTTGAAAATGGAAGTAGTCACCACAGACATTACTGTAGCATAAATGCAGGGCTGGCTTATGGTCGACAGCTAGAAGTTCACTTGAGAGATCTGGTCTCGTACGCTTATCCGCCTGCCTTCAGAGCCTTACCTATCCAGTGACGCATGTTGGCACGCCGTCGGATTGCACGTGAACTTTGCAGCAGCCTGTGTTGCTTGGTGCTTGTTACAAGATGTGAGCTGTAGTTGCTGAATGGGAGTTCTACAGTCAAGTTACTGTGCTAGTGTAGAAAATGTATTATATGGAAAGCTATTTCTTCTTGGGTCACTTGTCTCCTTTCATTGCTGTACCTGACACAGTTGCTGAAGCCCTGGATTATGGTCAGCAGTATAAAAAGAACCTTAGAGAAACATCCTTCCTTTTCTTCCTCTGTATTTTGATTACCTTATTCGGTGCTGGAGATTTTGTTGCTTTGTTACGCTCTTTTGCTCCCTTCTCCTCCTTGCCAAGAACTTACCTATACTTAGCTGTCTGCATGTCTACTTATACAGTAGTAGGTTCCGTATCAATGTATCTCATAAAAAAGTTCAACAATGCTTCCACGTGTGCTGCTCGAGTTGAAAGATTAAATCAAATCCAGTGTTGACTCCTGTCTTTCCGGTGTAGCTTGAATATTAACTTAGAAAAATCCTTTGCTTTTGAAAAGATGCTCACGTTTGCCATTGCAATGAGAGAATATTTACACTGAGTTTGGCTGCTGCCATAAATATGTATTTATACAAAGGTTGTTGATGGAAGTAGTATTTTTGAGGTTTCAGAGTGTTCTTTCCAACAGCACGAGGCTGAAATGTTTTAGGAGGCTATTTCTTTCTTGAGAAAAATGAAAAATTTTTTAAATTTAGATTTTTTGAGAGTTGTTGTTCTGTAAGCCCCAGGGTGCTGCCCCAGATACCAGGACTTGCTGGAGTATCTGGTGCAGTGGCAAGTAAAAATGCCGGTGGTGTGGAGACTTCCTGGAGGATCAGCATTTTCTGGACAGTATTCCAGGCTGATAAGCAGATGTGTTGTAGCCGGACTTCTGAGCAAGGTCTGTTTTGCAGAGGAAAGTACTCAGGGTTGTGTAGGGCTGTCATACTGGAACCCGAATTACCTACATGTGGTTGTCACCTTATACTTGAAATTACTGCAGTAGCTGACGCAGCCTTGGCTTATGTTCCCCTTTCAGACCCACCCAAATGTGGACAAAAAGCTTTTTACTGCAGAATCGCAGATTGGTTTGAAGAACCCAGAGAAATCATTCCCTATTAACAGTGATGTGGGCGTGCTGAAGTGGAGGTTGCAGACCACGGAAGAGTCCTTCATTCCATTGACAAGTGAGTGCGAGCGTGTGACGTGTGGGAGCTTGGTTGGAAGAGGCTGATGTTCATCTGCGCCTGCTTGTACCCTGCCTTGTAGCAGCTGGGCTGGCTCCACAGCATGGTCCATTGCGAGGTGCTGGGGGAAGGGGTGAAGACTTCTTTGTGTCTTCCATCTATAGTACCCGTTCTTACCAGTGTCCATTTTCTGTAACGTTCTTAAAGAAAACAAAAAGCTTTTCTTTAAGTTGGAATTTCTTGGTTATAATTTTACGGTGCTTTTTGAAGTACATCATCTTTTGAAAGCCTGTTCTGCACAGAAAGATTGTGTGGCACAGCATATTGGTTTTCTGCCCTCAGTTAACTGCTGGCCATCAGAAAGCGGGAACAGTTGCGATGTTAACATTGAATATGAGTTGCAAGAGGAGAGCCTAGAACTGAACGATGTGATCATCACAATCCCTTTACCGTAAGTAACATTCCGTGCCTGAGCAGTGCTAACAAGTGCCTTTGTATATTGTCTGCTCCTTTGCTTTTTGGGTTTGTCGATTTCCTTAGCTCTGTGCAAGTAAGACGTTGCAGCTCTTTTTTGCCTCCTCTAGGTCTGGTGTCGGTGCCCCAGTGATTGGGGAAATAGACGGCGAGTATCGCCATGACAGCCGGAGAAATCTCCTTGAGTGGTGCCTGCCAGTGATAGATGCCAAAAACAAGAGTGGCAGCCTGGAGTTCAGCATAGCAGGGCAGCCAAATGACTTCTTTCCAGTGCAAGTCTCCTTCATCTCCAAAAAGAACTATTGCAACATACAGGTACAGTCATTCATGGTGTAGAGCTACTCTTAGTGGGGATACTTGCAGAATGCGCTGTAGCTGCCCTTAGACTGTCCAGCTGCGTTTGTAGCGCAGGACAAAGATCTTTTAAGATCTTTCTTACGGTACTGACTTGTGGTTCAGAAGTGCTGCTTTGATTCTGTCCTCTTTGACCATCTCAGAGTTGGAAAGCTGTGCTTTGTTGTGCTGGGAAGCAGTGCTAAACGCTCAACTAAATGTGTGTTATCTCCACAGGTTACCAAAGTGACCCAGGTAGATGGGAACAGCCCTGTAAGGTTTTCTACTGAAACCACCTTCGTGGTGGACAAGTACGAAATCCTGTAATGCCAGCTGTGGGGAATCACAAAGGAAATTTTTAAATTAAAAAAAAAAAAGGCCGAAGTTTATTCTGAATGTTTGGAATGCCACAGCCCTCTCTCTGCTAAGACACGTAGCTCTGCCTGCCATCTGCAGTGTCCTGGGTCACAGACATTTTTGGCAGAGAATTGACATATTCATGGGGGGAAAGGCTACAAATTTCTTTGGCAGATTTTTACTGGCTAGCAGAAGAACAAGATCTCTGCAGAGAACCTGGCTTTGACACTTCCCATTCTCCCATGAAGACGACCGGAGCTCAGTCCCAGAGCCTGCTAGACATCACGCTCTTCCTTTTTTAATCATCAAACACTGTTCCATTGTTGGTGCTGCCATTTTAATTTCTCCTCAGCCTTCAACTCTTGCTTCTGATGGTGAAAACAGGCATTAAGATGATACACACGAGGATACAGTGCTTCTCTGGACCTTTCCACCTGGCAGAAGTGGAACAAGTTGATCTCAGTTTCGAGGGTTGGGTACTGACGGGAGCACAGGGGAAGAGGGCCTCGCAGCTCAGTTCTTTGCCCCCACACTGTTCCTTGCTGTCTGTCCAGCCCTACCGTACAGCAATGGACTTCATCCCGGGCTCACCAGAAGTCCTTTGGGCCTTTCTTGTTGAGGCTGGGTCGTAGTGGGCTAACTGGTGGCACAGGCTGCAGCTCTGAATGCTCTAGTTCCTGTTGCAGGGGGGAGAACATCCAGAGGTGACCGTTCCATCTGAGGGCTTGCTGTCTGCTGTAGTAGCTCTCGGCCAGGGTTTTATGTCCTGGCTCAGGCTGGGTTGTTGTTTTGGCAAGTTGAACTGCAGGGTGCAGGTGTGCAAGCAGCTACTGAGAATGCTTTCCTTCACCTGTGTGCAGAGTGGGAGTGGGGCTAGGATCTGTCAAAAACTGGTGGTCTTTCTCAAGCTAGGTGATGGAGGAGAGGGGAATGGTAGTTTCCAGAAAGCATGCTGGGCTGATCCGAGCAACACCCAGGCGTGGTGTTTGCTATCCCAGCACTGTTCCTCCTCTGACTGCCTTAGTATCACTTATTTCATCCCACAGAGCTGTGTTTGCCTCAAAGTATGTCCCACCTGTTTGATTTGGGGCTAGTCACCGCCGAGTGGCAGTGTGAGGTCTGCAGGGGAGCTCCCCAGCTGCTGCTGTAGGGAAGGGCTGAGCATGCAGGTGAAACTCAAACGGTGTCCTGTCCTCACAAGTCCTAAAAACACGTTTACTGCACTCCAGAGAGCGCACTTCAGTAAGAGTAAGCGTGTGTTGGGTCCCATGGGGTCCTCTGCCAAAGAAGTTAGCGGTCTCTCCTCTGTTAACAGCGCCAGTGAGGAAATAAACCCTGATTCTTGCCCTGGGAAGGTGATGTGTTCTGGGGGAGGGAAAGCAAACCCTGTTCTGTAGTGAAATAGACAATGAATCCTATTAATTCAGTTATGTTCAAGAGTTGCTTGTCTGTATGATTTTAAAATGGAGTCGAGTTCAAACATCAAGGAAGCATTTTTCTTAAATCTGTTTAAGGGTAATATTAAAAAAGAAACACACCGCAACCCCCGTTTTTGTAACCCTGTACAATAATGGCCTAGGGAATAGAGCACATTCCAGTGTATACAAAGAATACAAATTCTTTAATCAAATAAAAGAGTATTATAAAAGGAAGGCTGAGCCTCGTCTGCCTGCCTTGGGCTGGGGGGAGCGCGCGCCCGAGGCTGCCACCGGCGGTGCGGGGGCTGCGGAGCCCCGGCCCCGGTGCTCGAGGAGGGCGGCCCCGGGCTGGGGGAGGGCTCCGGGCTGGGGGAGCGCCCCGGGCCGGGCTCTGCCGGGGCCGGGGAGGCGCCGCCGCCTTCGGGGCCCCCCCGCGGGCCGTTTCCACGGCAGAGCCCGGAGCGCAGCGGCCGAGCCGCGGGGGCGAGCTGCGGGCGGGGCAGCCGGAAAACCCCTCCGGGCAGGAACGCCCCGCGCTGCGAAGCGCTGCTGGGGCCGGGCGGCGGCGCGTTAGCCGAGGGGGCCGCCGGTCCCGTCGGGGGCAGCGCGAGGCTGGGCCTGGGTCGATCTCGCGCCCTGGCTGTGCTGGAGCGGGACGTTGTTTGCTGCGAGCGTCCTGACGCCTTCGGTCCCTTCGTTAAGCTCCCGCAGCGGTGCGGGAGCGCTTCCCGGAGCCCTGAGATCGGCGGGTGCGGCCGGGATTCCTCGGCTCCCGCAGGAGCTGTCTGGCAGCCGATTTAAGCCGTGTTGTTGCCGGGTGCGTTGTGTTGTCCCAGCAACCGCAGTGCGGCCTCTGCGGCCCCCCTCAGGTGGGGCGGGCGGCAGGAGCCTCCCCCTGCCCCGTCTGGGGACCGGGCGTTCCTTTTGGTGTTCCCTGGGCGCTCTGCTTTTCTGCTCCTTGCTGCTCTGAGCTAGCTGGGTGTGCTGCCCTCCTTTTCTGTGCTTATTCCTCTGCCCACATCGGAGTCTTGCGCCGAACCCAGGCCCCGGCGCCGAGGGGCGGCTGCGGGCAGGAGGCGGCAGCAGGAGCAGCCCCCGCTGGGCCCCGAGCTGCCCCCAGCTCCTTCCCCCGCTCTGTGCTGCAGACGCGCTTCCCCCGTCCCCAGCTGCGCGAGGAAAGGCTGTTGTTTGCATGTTTGCTGGGGCAGAGGGTGTGGGAAGGGGCGAGAGCTTTAAGTGCGTTAGCAGATGGGGAAGGAGCAGGCAGCCAAGTTGGATGGAGGTTGTGGACGCTGTGTGCTCACCCGTTAGCTCAGCCGTGCGGCTTCCTCCCTGACTCATCGGAGCAGCTGGGCGGGGGAGAAAGGCCACGCTGCAGGACAAGATGCGAAGGGCCCAGCTGCGACAAGGGGCTCCTCCTGGCTTCCCAGGATGGGGGGGCAGCAGAGCTACCCGTCGGCTGCCCCTTGCACAGCGCTCTCAGGCGCTGCTGGCACTGCGGGCGGCAGCGGGGGCCAGGCAGAGCACGGTGCGGCCACACAGCGCTGTGCGAGCGTGCCCTGCAGTTCCTTGACCATGTCCCCGCCAGCCGGGCTCTGTGCGGCTCCGGCACGCAGCTAGGCAGGCTTCGGCCACCGAACCAGGTGGTGGTTGGCATCCGGCCCCATGGGTAGGGCGCAGGTCAGGTGGTGCTGTGCTGTGGCTGGGTCTTGGTGGGAGCAGCAGGGTGCCCCCATCCCGTGGGGCCTCCGGGCAGGCAGGGCTCAGCCCCGCTGCGTTCCCTGCCTGTGGGTGGCCAGGTGCTGGGGCTCCCCATGCCCCTGTAAGCGAGTGGTGGGCGACAGCATCACCCTGCGGCCTGCGTTGTGGCAGGGCTGAGTGGGAGTGGGCATGGAGGGGCCACAGGGCTCGGCATCCTCCCAGGTGAGGCCCCTGCCCTGCACGGAGAAGAAAGGGGCTTTTGTCTTCCCTCAGCTTCAGGAGTCACGGAGGGAGCCGCCAGCCTGCGAGCAGCCCTGCACGCGGGGGGCATGGGGACTGCTTGCTATTTGATGGTAACTGAGCCCGACCCCTTGGCATTTGCTGCCTTTGCCTCTTCCCACGGCAGGAACAAGCAGCGTGTTTTGCAGACTGCAGCGAGAGAAGAAAGGCAGCCTTGTCCGCGCCAGAGGTGGGGCGCCGGCCGGGGCGGCCACGCTCCCGCCCCGCATTCCTCTGACAGAGCCTGCTTGTGCGGGGCTGTGCAGGGGAGCCAGGACACGGGGCTGCTGCGGGCGCCCTGCTTCACCCAACGGTCCGGGACTGGCAGGCACCTCCAGCACAGGGAAGCGGTGAGGAGCGGGTGAGGGTGCTGCCGGGGGGCTGGGGCCATCACGAAGTAGGGTGGGCATCAGGGGGGCGCCAGAGCCGATGGAGCGGTCCTGGTCCCAGCTGTGGGACAGGCAGAGGGTGATGGAGCAGAGGACAGCAGCATCAAGTAAGATTGGGCGGCAGGACTAGGGACATATCCTAGCCAGGGTGCTCAGCTGCAGCCAGGATGGTGGGGCTGGAGCTCCCCCGTTTCTTGCCCACAGTGATGCACATTGGTGCGGCGGGGATCACCGTGCTGGGAAGGGGTTAACGCCCGCACAGGATCCCACCCTGGCTCCGCTCCCTTCCTATGCAGGAGCCCGGCCCCTCGCTGGCTTTTCCTCCGGACGTTGTTGTGGGGCCTCGGTGTTGGTGAGGAGAAGGGGTACGGGCAGGCTACAGGGTCTTAAAATGCTGGGGAGCGTGGCCCACCCACGTGTGGGCAGCAGTTGCCGGCCCCGGCAGCATGTGGGGGATGCGGGGACTCTGCCACGGAGGCTCCCGCTCAGCACCCGCGCCAGGACCGGGTGGCAGGTAAGGGAAAGTGGGGGGGGGGGCGCGTCCACGCCTGGTGGGCACCTGAGGGCTGCTCCCAGGTACCCGGGGACTGTGTCTGCTCTGCCTCTGCTGGGGAGCTGCCCGCGGGCTGGTCATAGCCCGTCTCCAGCACCTATCCTGCACAGGGTGGCCGCAGCCCTATTGGGCTGTCGCTTTGGGGCAGCCAGCCCTCATGTTGAGCGGAGTGGTCTGGGCTCTGTCCCAGCCCTGAATCCAACGCCTGCTGTTTTCCAGCATTTCATTTTTTCCGCAGTGTGTAATAGCCACCCGCTCGCCCCCGCAGCTGCGCTCGGTGCTGGCGGGGCGGGAAGGGCTGTGGGTGATGCTGGGGCAGGGCTGCTGCAGGGAGCCGAGCCCAGGGCTCGTGCCTGTGCCCTGCACACCCCGACTGCTCTGGGGCCCATGTGGTCGGGAGCATTCTGTTACCTGCTAGCAGCAGCTGGCCCCGGGCCGGAATCCCCACCGGGGTGAGCCCACTCCCGTGCTGCACTCGCCCACGGTGGGGCCGGCGTGCCCAGGAAGGGTTAAGCTGCACACAGCCAGGCCTGGGCGGAAGGGAGGGAAGTTGGTTCCCAACGGTATATTTAGTAACCCTGGAGCGTCCCGTCCCATGTCCCTTCCCATCCCTGCGCAACAAGTGGCGTGAGTGCCGGGTGAGGGAAATCACTGCCTCACGGCACCAGGTTCCTCCCCGTGTGGGGGAAGGCAATGGGTGGCCGCTCCGGCTGGCAGCACGGTGGCTGCTGGCCTCTCGCCATGTCCGTGCATCACACGAGTGCACGCCAGACAGGCCTGCCACTGATAGCTGCCTACGTGGGGTGGGAGGGCCGGGGGGGGCGGCAGTATGTGGGAGCCCCTGCACACCCCTGTCCCTGGGAGAGCTGCTACACGCAGCCTGATAGCTTCTTCCTGTGCTTAGTGTGTGTGTGGGGGTCTCTGGGTGAGCTGGAGCCTCTGTCTTGCTGGGCAGGGATGCTCACCAGCTTTGGGTAGCTACCGCAGGGCCAGAAACAGGAACTGAGCCCAGGGAACCTTGCAGCACAGACGGAGCCCTGTGCTGGCAGTTCTGGCACAGCTGCCCATGCTGACACCTCTGCTTCTCCCAGCCCGTGCCTGGTATCGCCGGGTGCCTGCGTGCAGGCACCATGGAAGCATCTAGCAGGACTGCTGCCAGCCCAACACGCAGGGTGCAGACCATCATCCAGGTGAGTGCGCAGGGCCGTGGCAGGTGGAGGGAGCCATGCTCTTCCTACACTGCGCCAGCACACAGCAGGGCCCTGACTCGGTGGCACCGGGTGTGGTGAGGGGAGGCAAAGCCCATCTGTGACGGCGGTGCTGAGCCCCTAATGGAGCACAGGGATGTGGTGGGGAGCCCTTCTCTGCGCCAGCCTTGCTGCGATGCTGCCCTCTGGCCTCTCCTCAACCCAATCCTGTTACGGGATCAGCGTAAAGCCAATTGAGCTAAGTAGCTGCTGGCTTGGATCCTCTTAGATGTAGCCCAAGCCTCAAAGATCCCCCTGCTAACCTGACCTGGGCACGCTCCCAGTGCAGCTCCCCAGGGCTGCAGGGTGGGAAGGAGCCCCAGGCTCTCTGTGACCTTCTGTCTGCCTGTCCTGCCCAGCTGCCGCACCTCTGTCTGCAGGGCTGTGTGCGCACGGGTGTTTGGGGTTGGGTGTCCGTGTGCTGGAGGCAGGGTTGCTTCAGAGCAGCCCAGGGTGGGTGGGCAGTGTGGGGGAGCAGGCAGCTGCCACAGGTGTCACGAGCATCCCTCCCCTCTCATCCTGTGCCATGGAAAGATGAGGAACCTGTAAAGGTGCACAAACTGTTTCTGTTGTGCACAGCAGCAACAGAGGCGGCTGCTGTCTCTGCTTGCAGACAGCTGCAAGGGAGCCAAGAAGGGCACGTGTGGGGTCAGCCCCCCTCCCAGCTTTGGGGGGCTCATGGGGTGCTGCACACAGCCCTGACCCGTCCTGCTCTGTCCCCTGCAGAACAGCCCCCTGGATCTGATAGACACAGGCAAGGGGCTGAAGGTGCAGACAGAGAAGCCACACCTGGTGAGCCTGGGCAGCGGCCGCCTCAGCACTGCCATCACGCTGCTGCCCCTGGAGGAAGGTGAGTGCTGGCTGCTGGCGTGGCCTCCCGCGTGCAGGAGCACCCCACCTACACAGCTCCCTGCTGCCTGCAGTGGCTTCTCGGGGGCCCTGTGGGCATGGTGGGGAGCCTGTCTCACCTGCAGGCAGCAGGAGTGCTCGGCCTCTCTCCTGGCAGGGCGGACCACGATTGGCACGGCTGCGAAGGACATCGTCCTGCAGGGCCCTGGGCTGGCACCTGAGCACTGCTACATCGAGAACGCTCGGGGGACGCTCACCCTGCACCCCTGTGGCAATGCCTGCGCCATCGATGGAGTGAAGATCCAGCGGCCCACGCGCCTCACCCAAGGTAGGGCTGTGCTGCAGAGATTGGTGTTAGCAGCTCCAGAGCAGGAGCTGGGCCTCGTGGGCAGGGTTGTGCCATCAGATACTGGGGGTCTCTCTGGAGCCATCCTGCCGCTGCCCGTCCTGTCTCAGCAGCTCCTGGCTGGCGCTGTGCCAGGGTGCTGGCACCGTCTGGGACTTGTCTTTGCCCCAGAAGAAAATTATCTGGTGACCTGTTCCTGCTGCAAGGAACCATAGACTCATAGGTTGGAAAAGATCTCCGAGGTCATCTGGTCCAACTGTCCCTCCACCACCAATATCATCTGCTAAACCATGTCCTTCAGCACCACATCCAACCTCTCCCGAAGGAGCAGCGCGTCAGGGGCCGGGTGCTCAGAGGGACCCCGTGCGGCTGCGGGCCCCCGTCTCCCCGAACCGCCTCCCTCCCGCTGCTGGCAGGGTGAGGGCTCCTGGCACCCCGGGGAGGGACCAGGGGGCCCGAGCGGCGCTGCCGAGGCTCGCAGCCCCCGGGCGGGTCCCGCACGGCCGCCGTCGCGCTTTCCCTGGCCGCCCGCTTCCCTCGGGCGTCGCTTTTTCTGGCCGCAGCCCGGGGGCACGAAGGAAGAAGAGCGTCCGTGTGCCGCGGGGAGCACCGCCCGCCCCCCGCCCGCCCCCCGCCCGCGCGGCTCCTCCCCGGG